>SNQJ01S0210311.1:0-16129 GCA_010110895.2 Picea sitchensis
GTCTTGTTTTTCTAACAAAAAACTCTCTCAATACAAATGTTTCCAAATTGATGAGTATATGAAATGTCAACTAAATAAAATTTTCTGGATTGGTGATCTGGGGCCCCTTTTCCTCCTCTGAAGATTTCAAAAATCCTTGAAAAGTGCCCAGGAATAGTGGATTTTTCCCTGTTTGAGCACCTCCACTCCATTTCCTTTAGAATTTTTCCAGAATCCCAACCAAGTATATTCATTCTTTCCTTTTGGACTCCCTATAAAAATTTCACCTTTATTCGAGCCCCGCTTACTAAGCACGACCTAGATCTTCAAAAGTCACTAATTTGCATTTTTTTTTTGAATTGAAATAGAATTGGCCCATGGATTTCACTGACACTTTTGTAGCCCTCGTCATTGTATAAATACAATTTAAATTTCTTCAAATCTGAGTTGAAATTCTCATGTTATGGCCAAAACACGTTTTTGGCTCCAAACTTCATTTTTTTTTTGTAAACTTTTATATTTTCTCTTTCCCTTTCCTCCTCTTTCTCCTCTTCTCCCCATTTCTATTCTTATCCTCCTCTTCCCTTTTCTTATTCTCCCTTTCTCCTCTTATTTTTTTTCCTTTTTACCTTCTTCAATGATCATGGAAAACCCTTCATTGGTGATGGGTGATTTTCTTTGCATCGACGATCAGTAATTTCCTTTGCATCGATGATCAACAAATTATTTTCCATAGGAGATTGATGAATTCTTTTCATAGACGATTGGTGAATTGTTTTTGCATTGATGATCGAAGAATTCTTTTGCATCAACGATTAGTGAATTCTTTGCATCAACAATCTACAAAAAAGTTACTTTTTCATAGGATTTCGTCAAACCCCGAAAACTCCATTGACAATTGTTGATTTCGTTCATCGTCAATCTACGAAAAGTAAATTCTTCATAGGATTTCATTGAACCCCAAAATATCCACAGTGATTGGTTATTTCCTTCATCAACGATCTATGAAAAGTAACTTCTTCATAGGATTTCGTCGAACTTCAAAAACTCCATCGATGATCGACAATTTTATTCATCGGTGATCAACGAGAATGTCTCTGCTTCATAGAATTTTTTCAAACTCCAATCACCACATTAGTGATCAATGATCTATGAAAAATTACATACTTCGTAGAATTTCGTCGAACTTTGAAAACTTAGAAAATTTTGACCAAATCTAGGATGAATCTGGATCGTCGATCTCAAAATCAAATACAATATTGACCATTGATTCATCAAAATCCATTATATGACCCTTTATTTTTTCCACCATGGACCTTGTCAGTCCATGTCACAGGTACGGTCCACATCATCATCTGTATGAAATTTTTCAAAAACCCCAAAAATTATAATTTTTGAAAATTTAATAATCTTTCCTAAAACTTTTTTAGTGAACATGAAAATTTTGACCGATCTAAAATGAATCTAAGACATTCGTCACCAATTCTAATGCGCTCTGGGCCATTGATTTTACTAACTTCTCGTTCATCGTAAAAACACAAAATTCGATCGTCCATGACAAATTTAACTCTACAACTTGCATATCGATGCCATTGATCATCTCCTCAACCATTCCGAGCGAAAATTTGACCCAAATTTGCTTACAAATTTGGGGATTTCACTTCAGTTTCACAAATTTCCCCAAATCCATCATATATCAAAACTCTACAATAGTGAATTTTCCAAATTTGCGCTGGTCTTTGGCCCATATGGGTCCGATGTTGAACCATAATCTTTGATACCGCTCTGTAGTGTCGCCACTACTAACCTCACCAAAAAAATTCTGATACCCATTAAATTAAATGCATGTAGCATGCTAAAACAATCTATGCATCTATCATAATGATTTAAAAGCATGAATACATTCTATTAATCATACATATAACATCTTATAGCTTATCAAACTAAGAGTAAGCACACAACAAATGAATCCCACAATCAAATGCAATGCATGGAGAATTTTATATGCATCTAGAAACATTATGAGTGAAACCAAATAAACATATACACAATAGTAAATAATTCACCCAAGAACAAAGTATATGCACAACAAATGAAACCCATAAATAAAAAAAATGTAACATAGATAAATACTTATCTTTTAAACCAAATATGCAACTTGTTGCAGAGGACAAACATTCCACCCAACCATAGATTTACTACTCCAAATCATAACAACAAATCAATCCCGAGTCGGAGCTATGAATCCATAAGAAAAAAGGAGTCTATAATGTCCACTCATAGCCCATTATAACCCATAGCAAGCTAGATTTTTTCCTACAACTATCCCAATCATCCAGCTCTCTTCCCCTCAACCTACACAACCCAAGGAATGGGATTCCCCTTAACTGCACATAGTCCCTCAGGCCTTTCCACTTCCCTCAAGGGCTCCAACATAAGATGGYTAGGAATCTCTCTTGTTAGGGAATCCAGGGATGTTGTATGCAATAAGAAAATCTCATAGCAACAAGCTTACTTTTCTAGGGTTATTTATCACACAAAATATCACTCTACATGCCTAAAAAATTGCTTCTTCATGAATTTACARCTCCAACAAGCTGCTACACATGCCCATAATRGTTACCTTTAAACTCCAACACTCTGCACTCTCTTGTTGTCCCAAAAAATTCTTGTAAAAACTGCTCTATTTTCCCATACTAAATTTCATTTTTTCCATAAATGTTGATTCTCACATTCCCCAATGTTGATTGTACTTCGCTCTCATACTCTCATTAACTATGTGAAGTGATTTTTCACACCCACCCTATTACATGTGTTTAATGATTGGGGATTTGATACACTCAAAAGGAAATTAAAAGGTTCATTCAAAATAATAGTTATAGAAATTGGCTTGGGATTAATACACATGAATAATTTCCCCTTGGACCCCCTCTTAGACCTTCCTCTTTATTATGGAAACTTATCCCCCATTACTATGTCTGTGTCCACTTTGCAGAAGGCGTTACATGTTATTTTATTATTAGGATATACAATGTTTACATATTATATAGTTGGCCCCATGACCATACATTGTATTTACATTATACATCGTTAAACCATGGATTACACATAGGAATGTTACTGTTGGGTTGTTATATTCTTTGCAATGGTAGAATAATAATCCAACTATCTAGTCCATATGGATAGACTAGGTGAAGGATCAACTGATGAGATAATTCAATTCAATGGTTAAGTCGAAGATCAAAGTCATCAACTGAGAAACTTGATGTTGAAGTGATCGACAGGAAACTTTAAAGGTCAGTTGACAAGAGGTTGAGTGGAAACTGACTAAAGACTGATTTGAGGTCAACTCGTAATCCAAATGAAGTTGAATATAACAGAATCTCGAGATTCTCGGGATTTGTAGCCAATCATTTTCATGGATCTGTAACCATTTATGGGCTCCATGATTTAGGGTTTTTCATATTGTAAAGCCTATAAATAAGGAGTGTTATAATTGTATTAAGTTGATAAATCTTTGGATGTTCCTGCTAATATTTAGCAGAAGGGTGTTGGTTATGTAGATGTAAGCCAGATTGGATGCAGGCTTATGCTTGTGTAAAGAAAGAGAGTATGATGGTGATTGTGTCTTAGGTGTAGATGAAGTTTAGTCATGCAACTCTTTATTCTGAATGAATAAGACAACAAGAGATTGAGACGTTCAAGGAATGATGTTTTTTATGTTTGGGTTTCCAAGATAAAATCTCTGCATACTATGTTTGTCATTTATTTTCTTGTTTAAATTAGTCTTCTCTTTTACTACTAGATTTAGTGTGGATGTATATTTCCTTATCCAACTTGTCAAAACAATCTACAACCAAAGGTAAGGGATATTGGTTCTTGATGGTTCTCTTTTTCAATGTGTGGTAGTCCTCGATTATATTGTGTCCTTGTTCTTCTAAAAGAGAACAAGTGCACCATAAAGAAATCATGAAGGCCTAATGAATCAACACCAATAAGCTCACTCAATTACTTCCTCAACACTTCCAAATCCATTCATAAAAATTGATAAGGAGCCTTTGTCAAAGGCTACAACCCCAATTATAGCTTGATACAATGATTAAGAGTGTTCTTGGGTGGGAGTACTTTTGGAAAAGTATCCAACGTATGGTTTTCAAACTCATTCATTGTTAATGAACACATCTATGTGAGACATTCTCCATCTTACAAACATGTGAGGTGTGGATCATTGCAACTATGTGAAGCCTTTCTCTCAGCTTACAAACCTGAGAGAAATCCCTGAAGAAGGGTTTGTGGTTCTTGCCTGAGACAGAGCTAGGAATGTATAGATGACCTCCTCCATGAAGAGAGTGATAAGAACTCTAGATGATTATCTAGTATAAAAAACGATCTGATGAGTTGGACGTGCATGTGGCTGAGCACAAGGTGAACGTGTGAAATCCTGAAAGTGTTGGGTGCATCTTCATGTGAACATAAATTAAGATGATGTGTTAGCCTCCTCTGAGTAGTGGAGTTGACGATAAAACTCTAGATGATTCTCTTGTGTGAGGTAGTGGGAATGAAGATCTGTAGAGTGGATGTGCCTGTGCATGAGAACAAGTGAACGTGTGTAGATCTGGTTCTTCTATGTAATGCAATGAGCCAGAGCTATGGAATCCCTATGGATGTGCCCCTAGTGGGTGTATCATATCCTTTGCTATATATTGTTCAAGAGTCATACCTACATGTAACCCTAATTGTTATGTAAAGGGTACAGGTCGACCCCACCTTAATATGATTAATAATAAATGTAAATGATAATTAATATTAATATTAATATTAATAATAACAATAAATTATAAAGTGACTTAGAGAGGTTGGCCCTGTTGAGCCAATAGACGCCTTTGTTGATTGGACAAGTCTAATATAAGTAAGGGATGATTCACCATTGTGGAATCATATCTTCCTTGTGTGTTTGGAAATTACAGAAAATACAACTACTTGGGAAAAGGTGTGCACCTCTCTTGGGCACTAGTCTTCTAGGGATTAAGAACCCTCTTGTGTGCTAGGTCATTCTTGGTGTTGAAAGGTGTTTCTCTTGAAGAATATAGCAAAGGATTTGGCTGGGTTTTCTTCTCTTGCTGAGAAGGGTTTCCCAGATATTTCTTGTGTTCTTGTGCATGGTGTTTCTTCTTGTGATATTGGTTTTCTAGTGTAGTTATGGTTCAAGTAATTAGTAACAAAAAATTTAAATAAATACATGAGCCATAGCTCACCATAAAATCAACATGGTATCAGAGCAGGTCTTGAAGAATACCACTTGCTCAAGACTAAAGGTAGACCATTGATTGTTAAAACTTGTTGTTGTTGCATAGAAGAAAGGGGTTGGACTTTACTTTAAGTTCCTTGTGGTGAAATTTACCCCACTTCCAGCCCAAGAGAAAGGCCAGACACTCCTTTAAAATTATGTCCAGAAATCCGACATGTTCTGTGAAGAATCTGTAGCCACCTATACTGTAAACAATCTACAGCCACTATTTTGTAAGGTAGCCACAGTCACTGAAAATATTTTGGCCTGTTCTAAGGCCCCTCCTTAGCTTCCACGAATGTACTCAACAAGAAGACACATAAATAAGAAGGGTCAGACTCCTTTTGAAGTGAATTCAAGGCTGCCACAAGTCCAAAAATCCGAGACTATCTTGACAAAGACAATGATGAGGTTGTCCAGAAAAATTCGAGACTGTCCAAATTTATGAAAACAATAATAAGGTTGCTACCATATGCGAAGTTTACCTCAGTCTGAGGGTATTATAAGCGTACTATTTTTTTCTCAAGGAAAACTGTGGATGCTAAAAACTGTGTAAACTTCCTATAGCAGGCCTAGGACTGTGGGAAAAAAGAAATGTGATGAGAGAGGAAGATTTAAAGGGAAATAAGAACACCTTAACACTCAGTCATCATCCTTCACACAAACAAAACCTTTTGATTGAAAGATGCGGAGATTAGCAGTAAAATACAAGTATTTTATGACTATCAAATTTTGAAGCTAATCTTGTCGACAACTCAAATGGAAACCACATTGCAATGTTCACCATTTAAATTAAACAATTCAAAAGGCATGAAGTTTCAATGGTTTCCAATTCGGTGCAACTTCAGTCAATATGTCGGATGGTGTTGTACCAATATTTGAGTAAAAGATGAGAAAATAATTCCTCCCAAGCAAGGGGATAATGTCCATAGTCAAAACATACCTTCACTGACATTGATTATTCAAAAGAAGAAAATGTGGAATAAGCTCCAGACTTTTAGTCAACAGAATATGAAGAGTCTCTTCCTCCAAGGAAAAGAGAATATAAAAATGAATCTACTAAGTATGGTGTCAAGAAAATATGTGGCAGTCTTGGCTGCAACAATTGTACACCCTAAAATACACTGCTCAATAGCAAGGGCTATGTGTGAGTTACTTGACAAATAACACTACAACAACATTGATGTTAAGAAGAGTTCCATGCTCAAATATGAAGGAGTCTCTAAGGTATAAAAGGACCAAGTCTGAGGTCTATCCTAAACATGCATAAAGTTGCTACTAGACCAGAGTATAGGTGGCTACAAGAAAAACAAACAGAACCTCCATTGGTGTACACTCTCAGGTATGCACTTGTACATATATATTATTTGCATCATTGTCATAAGGGTATTTGCAGGAGGAAGAAACCCCTAGTACAAATCATGGACCCAAAGAGATCTCAGTACATTCAGAGAAACAACAAACTGGAAGTGAAGACTCCAGGTTTGATTTTTTTAAATTAGCATGCCTCTAACCTACATTTCTAAGGTTACTACATTACAAGTAAGTATTGTATCTATGACAAAAATCCTTAAAATGTTTTGATTCTAGAGATGTAATCATGAATGTCCTCTAGGAGATATTCTTGTATTGTTTCCTTTCATTTGTTTTCTTTTTCCAGGCAGGTTAACAACAAAGGAAGATGCTTATCCTTCAGACTTTAGAGGGAGTCACTTGACTCAGAAAGAGTCAAACTAATTGAGAAAGAGAGACAATACCTTCTTCCTCTTCAACAATCTAGAGGGAGATATCCATTGATACAGTTGATCCAGTTGTTCTAGTTGATATTCCCAGGGACGTTGCAGTAGGCCATAAAATGCCTATCAATGCTTGACAAACTCTATAAGATGCAGAAAGACATGCAGCTGATGGAAGTGTCAAAAAATACAAAATGAGACTTGTAGTCAAAATATTCTCACAAGAATAGGGAGTGAACTATGATGAGACATATTGATCCAATAGCGCGATGCAATTCCATATGTACTACCATACATGTGTTGGAAACTACATCAAATAGATGGATTATTGATGATATAGGGTTTCAGCAAGAGTGTTTTTTATCCAAACCTATACTATTACATTGTTGGTGACAAGAGCCTGATTTTTATGACTTATTCAGGAAGTCGTGTTGTTGGATTCAAGCAAGCCTTGACTTCTGATTTCGAGATGAAGGATCTAGCTATGATGCACTACTTCTTGGGACAAGAAGTATGATAGAGGACAAATGAGACTTTTCCTAATTCAATGAAAATATGCAGTGGGGATATTAAAGAAGTTCAATATGATAGAATGCAAATCCATGTCTACGCCAATGGTGATGGATTTGACGAAAAATAAATGATGATGATTCAGACAAGATTGATCCACATGTCTACTGACAACTGATTGGATCCTTGATGTATCTGGTTAACACCAGACCTGATATATGCTATGCAGTGAATGTGCTTAGTCAATCCATGAGTCAGCCAAGACAGACTCACTGGATAACAATAAAGCATTATTGAGATATATACAAGACACAGTTGGATATGGCCTGAGATATGCCTCCAATGTGAATTTGAGTTTGCAGGGATATGCCGATACATATTGAGAAAAGAAAGTACAGTGGATCGGAAGAGCACATCCGACTGATGTTCTATCGTGAAGTTTTCCATGGTTTCCGAATGCGGCAGGAAACAAAACTTTGTAGCCTTGAGTACCACAGAAATAGAGTCTATGCATCGAGTGTGCAAAGCAATGTGGCTTCACAAGCTTCTGATAGATTTACTTGACCATGAGATGGATCCTATGATGATAACCAAGAGTTGTGAATAAAGGTCCTTGAGAACCCAGTGTTTCTTAATGGATCGAAATATGATGAGATGAAATAGGCTTATATCAGAGATATGATGCTCAAATTAACTTCATGAAGAATGTCTCCCTAGTTAAAGAGGGAGTGATGATACGTCCAGCCAAGACAAAAATCAAAATACATCCATGCGAGACTTGGAATGATAAAGAATGCCTCCCTATATAAGAGGGAGTCTTAGTGAATGCAGTTATGTGAGACGTTATCCATCTTACAAACCTGTGAGGTGTGGATCATTGCAGCTATGTGAAGCCTTTCTCTCAACTTACAAACTTGAGAGAAATCCCCTAAGAAGGGTTTGTGGTTCCTTCCTAAGATAGAGTTAGGAACGTAGGGATGACCTCCTCCATGAAGAGAGTGAGAAGAACTCTAGATGATTATCCAGTAGGAAAAGCGATCTGATGAGTTGGATGTGCCTGTGGTTGAGCACAAGGTGAACGTGTGAAATCCCAAAAGTGTTGGGCGCATTGCCATGTGAACAAAAATTAAGATGATATGTTAGCCTCCTCTGAGCAACAGAGTTGATGAGAAAAATCCAGATGATTCTCATGTGTGAAGCAGTGGGAATGAAGATCTACAGAGTGGACGTGCATGTGGATGAGCACAGGTGAACGTGTGTAGATCTTGTTCTTCTATGTAATGCAGTGAGCCGGAGATATGGAATCCCTATAGATGTTCCCCTAGTGGGTGTATCCGATCCTTTTCTATATATTGTTCAAGAGTTAGACCTACCTGTAACCCTAATTTTTATGTAAAGGGTACAGGTCGGCCCCACCTTAATATGATTAATAATAAATGTAAAAGATAATTAATATTAATATTATTAATAATAATTATTTGAAATGTGATGATTGGTGCAAATTGAGAGCGCGACCTAGTGTGCAAGGAGCACAACACAGAAAGCAGGGGTTCTCTAACCATAGACATTGTTGGGGGTGTCGTCCCCACCCCACCCCATTTTCCAGAGTTCGATGCCTTCAGGAAGCTCGTTGTCGAAGTTTCCAAGAGACCGCCGTCAGCAGCACAATAGAAATTCATAAAGAAATTGGAATGCATCCCAAGCATTGAACTGCCTCTAGAAGAAACTTGCAGATCGATAGTCAATCTAGCAGACAGAGGTCTTATCGAGCAGTTTACCGGGCTCTAGCCCTCTCCCAAATCCGTCGAACCTTGGGTGCAGAGGAACTGGAGCCCGCTCATCTCAGAAGGAATAAAGAGTCATTTTGTAGGGAAAGGATACTTTGTATTCGTCTTCGAAAACTCTGAGGAAAAAAACCTCATTTTCTGAAACGGCCCATACTTCATGGGGCCACAGGGGTTATATCTGAACAAATGGACCCTGGATTTCGATCCAGCTCAGGATGTGCCATCTGTCGTTCGAGTGTGGGTTCGTATACCTCATCTCCCTTTACACTGCTGGAATCAAAAATCATTGCATGCAATCGGAAATACACTCGGAAGGTACATTGACCAAGCAGTGAGAAAAGACCAGTATTCATGCGCACGGATCTATGTGGAGGTCGATCTGGAAGTGGGATTACCAGAGGCAATCAAACTAATTGTTGTATATTGGACGCATATTCAGGAGCTAGATTATGAGCAGCTACCCTTCAAATGTTGGCACTGCCACGGCTATGGCCACTTTGCAAGACACTACAAAAAAAAGAATGCAAAGGAGAGTGAGAACATGAAAGCAAATCAGTGGATCACAGTTCAGAAAACAGGGATAGCAAAATCTAGAAGCAAAGGAACAATGAAGAATAGCAACCCCGGGCAACTGGGGCAAGAGAAAATCGACGGGAGCTCCAATCCCACGCCGCAATCAAGACCTCAAACAGTAGAGCCCAACAAGGACACAGAAGAATCAGAAGCAATTATGGACAGTAGGCAACAATCAAACCCCCCCACCCCCAAATGGGAAAGACACAGGGGAATAAGGGAAAACGATAGGAACCCTGGAAGTAGCCCCCTCTCCCTCATATGCTAACATAGCCAGAAAGAAAGTATTAGAATCACCAAGCTCCTCGGAGGATGAGATCCTAGAAAGGCCAGCCAAAAGAGCAAGAAGGAAGTCCCGCAGAGAAGCAAGGGAGGAAGAGGCAGAAAGACAAAATACCCAAGGAAGCTAACCTACCATAGAAATGCCAATCGGTAGAAGCACAGGAATAAGGTCTCTAAAAGGAGGAGGCCCAACCACCCCCAACAGTAAGTAATGAAAATCGTCTCTTGGAACTGTAGAGGTCTGGGGAATTCGTCGAAAATTGAAGCGGTCAAGGATCTGATGAAAGCGAAACCAGCAAACATCCTCATGCTCCAAGAGACAAAAATCGAAGGGGAATCCCTTCTAGAGATTAGCAAAAACAATTGGCAGAAGAATACAGGAAAAGCAATTAGTGCAAGGGGCTCCTCTAGAGGAATAGAAACATTGTGGAAGGAAGAACAGTTCAGACTCATCAACTCCTACAACACTCAGCATTAGAGCCTTACAGAGCTGAAGCACATAGCAAGTAAGTTAACCATCACATTATTCAATTTATATGTACTGACTTTGCATTCTAAAAAGAAAGATTGTTGGAAAACTTTAAATGAGTTTCTAGAACTAAACTCCCCAAACAATATAATCATTGTTGGAGACCTTAACCTCGTCATGAATGAAAAATAAAATAGGGGAGGAAGGACCAGCAAGGACCAAATGATTTATGTAGTAGAAGACATGATACAATATTGGGACCTAATGGATTTTAAACCATGCAAAGGGCTTTACACCTGGACCAATAATAGGACAAGGGAGGAACACATATCTGCCAGATTGGATAGGTTTTTGGTCCAAAGAACTTTGTTGATGGAAAGGAAGCTAATCTCCACAGCCATCCTCCCCAAGATCACCTCGGATCACAAACCCATCCTTCTTTTGCTAGAGGAGGAAGAAAAACTAGGCCCAATCCCGTTCAGATTCAGCCCATTGTGGAAAGAAAAGAGTGGCTTTGTAGAGATGGTCTGACTGGCATGGTCCACCTCAGTTACTAGCTCTCCCAACTATGTTTGGGAACAAAAATTAAAAATAACAAAAAAGGCCATCAAGGAATGGAGCAACCTCCCGATAAGAAATCCCAATACCCAAAGAAAGGAGTTAGTGCAACAGCTGGGAAAGTTGCAGAGTGAAATGGAAACAATAGATATTACTAAAACAGAACTGGAAAAGGAGCAAGCAACCCAATGTAAAACTTACCGCTCCTTCAGAAACGAAGAAGAATACTGGAGACTAAAGTCCCGCAGCCTTTGGCTGGAAGTTGGTGATAGAAACACATCTTACTTCCACCGTCAATTTAAAGCTCGCCTCTCCAGGAACCACATCTCTGAGATTACAACCAACGACGGGAAGCTTTGCACAGGAACAGACCAAATAAAGGACGTTTCTATCTCACATTTCCACCATCTTTACAACAAAGAGAATGATGATAATGAAGAAGACAATAAAGAATTCCTCAAGAACATTCCGGCACTGGTCACAAAAGAAGATAACACAGCATTATTGAGGCCAACCAACGAAGAAGAAATCAGCAAAATCATATGGTCCATGGACCCTGACAAAGCCCCAGGGCCAGATGGGTTTACCATTCATTTTTACAGGATATGCTGGAATATAATCAAACTTGACCTCATCAGAATGATAAAAGGATTCCTACAGAAAGCAAAATTGGGAGGCCGCACCAACTCAACTTTCCTCGCATTAATCCTGAAAGAAACAAATCCCGCCTCCTTTGATAAATTCAGGCCAATCTCCCTATGTAACACCTCTTACAAGATAATTTCAAAACTCCTTGCAAACAGAATAAAGCATCTGTTGGGCAAGATCATCTCATAATCGCAAGGAGGATTCGTCAAAGGGAGACACATCCTGGACAATGTAATCCAAGTCCAGGAAGTTATGCATTCCAGCAATCTTAGAAAAGAGAAAGGCATGTTGATTAAGTTAGACATGGCCAATTCCTTCAACAGAGTAAAGTTTTCCTTCCTTTATCAAGTGCTTCTTTCATTTGGATTCGAGCAAGAGTTTGTAAATCTGATACAAGCCTGCACCCATAGCCCATGGATAGCCCCTTTGGTAAATAGGAGGCCAGCATAATTTTTTAAATCTTTGAGGGGGTTGAGGCAAGGCTACCCCCTCTCTCCATTTCTGTACATTTTAATGGTGGATACACTCAGCAGGAAGCTGGAGCAGGACAGGATAACAAGATCTGCCCCAGGCTTGAGAATAATGAAGGATCTTAAACCTATAAATCATGCTCTGTTTGCAGATGACTCTCTCATGCTTGGAGGAGCCTCTAACAGAGTAGCCTCTGCATTCAAGGATACTCTTCAAGCATACTGCAAAGTGTCTGGAGCTCTGATAAGTGAAAGGAAAACTGTTGTCTATAGTTGGAATGCAGCAGAGCATGAAACACAAACAATAGCACGCAACATGGGGTTCAAAGGGCATTCAAAATGGGAAAAGATACAGTACCTTGGGCTGCCATTATCATTGGGCATAAACAAAGTCAACCTGTGGGAAGGATTTTTAACAAAAATCAAAGGTAAAATTGATTCTTGGGGAGGACATTGGCTCACTCACGGAGGTAAACTAACTTTGATAAAAGCAATCCTATCTTCATTGCCGATCTACCAAGTGTCCTACCTCTTGGCACCTAAATCGATATCTGGGAAAATCAACAAATTGTTGAGAGACTTCTTGTGGCACGGTGGGAAAGAGAACCAATGCAAGTTTCATTTGGTCAATTGGGATACAGTAAAGCGACCATTGAGAGAATGCGGGCTACAAATCCGAGATCCAGAACTCGTTAATACAGCACTGGGTTGCAAAATTCTGTGGAAGATGCACAACGATCCCATTCACCCTATCAGCAAAATGTTAAGATACAAATACATACCAAATGCCAAAATCAGAAATCTACAAAACGTCAACAACAGGAAGAGCATGCTTCTATGGAAACTGTGCATTAAAGGGGCACGATGTTTCATCCAAAACCTGTATCGCATCCCAAGAAATGGCAAACGGGTCAAACTTTGGACAGATCGGATAATGGGGAATCTTCCCCTTGCCTCAAACGCCAGCCTGTCTAAAATTCATGAATTTCTCGACCACAGAGGAATACAGAGCATCTATGACATTTCAAAATGGGATGATAATGGCTTCTGTTCAGACTAGCACTTCGACAACGTTCCAAATCGCCTCCTCCAGCAACTATAAATGCTCAAAGTGGAGCTTCGAGATGCAACTCCTGTGCACAAGATAGAAAAAGACAATTGGGGTTAGGGACCTACAAGATCGTACTCCGCAGCCAAAGGCTATGCACTGCTACAACCACAGAAAGACAGACCTCTCCCTGCAAGATTTTGGATGGAGGAATGGGACTCAATGGCGATCCCCAAGGTAAATTTCTTCTTCTGGACTTTAATGCATAAAAAGATCCTGACCGGTGAAAATTTAATGAAAAGAAATATTGTCGGTCCACACAGATGTTCATTATGCAAAGAAGCCATGGAAACCTCGGATCATTTGTTTGTAGACTGCCTTTTTGCAAACAAAGTCTGGCTTCTCATCCTCCATGGCCTCAAGGTCGTTTCCCCCACTATAATCTCAGTAGTAGATCTATTCACAACTTGGAAGGAATGTTACCCTTCACTCTCATTGAATTCATTATGGGCCAGAGTCTGGATCTCCATCCCCAAATATGTGTGCTAGAATCTTTGTCTTGCAATAAACGAGCAAACTTTCAACAATACAGCATGGACCCCCAACATGGTAGCAGCAAAAGCAAAAGGCCTCCTCCTAGAAACTTTGAGCTCTCAAAACCACAAAGCCAACACCTCGCTGCAGCAGGAGGAAAAGAATTGGCTCGGTACCTCTGTGCTTACCCACCGGATCCATAGCATTGAAAAACCCCATTTTGAAACAAAATGGAGGCTAAGAGACAATCATGATATATTCTAGAGTTGGTGGAGGAAGCAAGGAATAACTACAGTCTTCTTCGATGGTGCCTCCAAGGGAAACCCTGGGACAACGGGAGCTGGAGGAATTATTTATTCCAGTGAAGAGAGAATACTAGAAACCTTTTGTTGGGGACTCGGACATCGAACCTACAATCAAGCAGAAATCCTGAGTTTGATAAAAGTCTGCCAAATAGCCAAGGAAAGAGGACACCGGGAGCTGCAAGCATTTGGAGATTCTGAAATCTTGATCAAAATGATACATTCGAGAGGACAGTTTAATGACGCTGGCCTAAACAAGAACCTGCAAAGGCTAAGACATATTCTACAAGACTTCACCTCCTTCAAATGCTATCATATACTCAGAGACTCAAATAAAGAAGTAGACAATTTAGCCAACAAAGGATGCCTCTTGGCCTAAGGAGTACTCAGCATAAATGATGGAGACCCAGTAAAAATTTGTATTCCTTGAAAAAGACAACAGCTTGTAATAGAATGTAGAAGGCTTTCTGTGAAGGTTGTAAGGTTGCGGCCAGCTGGAATTCCCCATTAATAAAATTCATAACCGTTCTAGTTAAAAAAAATATTAATAATAATAATAATAATAAATTATAAAGTGACTTAGAGAGGTTGTCCTTGTTGTGCCAATAGACGTCTTTGTTGATTGGACAAGTCTAATATAAGTAAGGGATGATTCCCCATTGTGGAATCATATCTTCCTTGTGTGTTTGGAAATTACAGCAAATACATCTACTTGGGAAAAGGTGCGCACCTCTCTTGGGTGCTAGTCTTCTAGGGCTTAAGCACCCTCTTGTGTGCTAGGTCATTCTCGGTGGTGAAAGGTCTTTCTCTTGAAGAATATAGCAAAGGATTTGGCTGGGTTTTCTTCCCTTGTTGAGAAGGGTTTCCTAGGATATTTCTTGTGTTCTTGTGCATGGTGTTTCTTCTTGTGATCTTGGTTTGCTATTGTAGTTATGGTTCAAGTAATTGGTAACAGAAAATTTAAAGAAATACATGAGCCATAGCTCACCGTAAAATCAGCATACATCACATTGTCAAGTGTTGGTAGGATATGCATCCCCACTCCACCCTTATCCACTTCTCTAATCAATATTGCAACAAAGAGATGAGACTTTGCGTGTCAATCCACTCTTTCATGCTTAGTATAGAAACCAACTACACCTCACCAATTTACTCAACATAGTTACCAAATTAACTAGAACTCTAGAGAGTTATTTCTTTGGGGGGGGTCACATGTTTTACCTTGTTTTTAAAAATGGTTCTACCGGTAGCACGCCCCCTCCCTTTTTAGGTGGTTTTTTTATATTTTAAATTTGTTTGAAATTTTATATTGTGGTTTTTTTATATTTTTATTTGTTTAAATGCCTATTTTTCATCTATTTTCAAAATTTTGTAATTTGTTTTTTCCAACCATGTTTTTAATCATTTTTCCATGCTTCTTTCAATCTTAAAAATGTTGTTTACTATTTACTTTTTTGAAATTGAGATTTTTCATATAATTGCGTCTCCTTAATTAATTTATGGTTCCATACTTTTAAAATATAGTGGAAACCATCATTTTTAACACATTATTTACCTTTATAGAAAATAATTGTAGTTAAATAATACTATTTTTATTATTTAGAAAAAAACATAATTTTTTTTAATTTAAAACTAAGAAAAAGAAAAGAATTAAAATTAAAAATAAATAAATTTAAAAGTCAATTTATATTAAAAAAAAGATTAAATAAAAATTTAAAATACTAAAGAGAAAAAAATAACCAAAAAATTAAAACTTTATATAAAAAGTAATGTGAGAAAAAATATTGTCCCCGAGGTGTAGGACAGTCGGTGATGGAGTGTGTTATTAAGCCACTCCGTTATGTTAAAGTCACCGGTTCGAAACCTGCGGGGACAAAAAATCCAACCATGTTAAGGGTTGGTGTGGCTCAGGCTGGGTGCGATCCCCGGGTGATTTTGATGGCTTA
>SNQJ01S0210312.1:0-14482 GCA_010110895.2 Picea sitchensis
AGAAAACTTATTCATTAAATTCCATACCTCGGATTGGTAGCTTTTAAGATGCGGAGATAGGCAGTGGATAGAATCTCTTACCTGTCTAACCATGATTTCCGAATCGCCAAAGACAGTCAAATTTTGAATGTTCATGTCTAATGCTTTTCTGAGGCCCTGCAATAAAGCCTCATATTCTGTTGTGTTATTAGTACATTCAAATTCCAACCTACATGCAATCAGGGTTTTGTTACCTGCAGGATCAATAATAACGCAGCCTGCACTAGCTCCTTCTTTGGACTTTGACCCGTCAAAGTAAAGAGACCATATTTTATTTTTATCGGGTGCATGAGACCATTATGTAGAAACTGTTGGCTGCACATATGCTACAATCTCGGACTGCTATTCCGGATCAATGATAGCTGAAGTCTCGGCCATGAAATTGTCGAAAAAGGTATCTATCCCTTGTATTTTGGGTGAATCGACAGAAGGTGTAAATGGCTCATTGGGATCATTTAAATCTGTGACTGTGAGATTTAGGTAGCGATCACAATTTACCTTGATCTTGTTGGGTTTGCCGTTCTCGGGTAACCACAGGTGAGACCAATTTGTCGCAAAATAGCCATGTAACTGCTCTGACCAGTCCCTACTTAAAAACATACCATACACTTCTGGAATATCCACAACAATAATATCAATTACTTGATGAACTTTGGGGTTAGACGATAATCTTATAAGCACATTCCTTAGTTCACCTATAACTTTAACATTAGTTCGATCAAGTTGGATGATTTTTAAGGTGGATGGTTCAACTTCAGCATTAATCTTCTGACATACAGACCATGGCATTACATTGGATGACGCTCCTGAATCTACCATACAATTGTGCACATTCCTATTAAAGATTTCGAAAGTTAACAAAAATGGAGGTACATTTATGCGAGTACTAATGGTGGAATATTGTGGCTTTTTACTCACAGCCTCTAAAGGTAATTTATCTACATTTGTTACATTATTTACAGGAAGGCTTCCCATTTTGTGAGGATCAAAATTATTCTTAGCGGAAGTCTTCTGAGGAACTTTGTTCTGAACAACCTTGTTACTGTTTGAATTACCGTTTTTGCTATTCTCTGCGATATTCTGTAGCAGAAACGGAAATTTTAATAATTCATAAACATAAATGTTAGCCCTTAACGTTTTTAGATATTCAACTAAATCATAATCTAAGTTGGGGTTTACATGACTCTGTTTAGTCTCAGCTAGTTTAGATTGTTTTAGAGGCAAAGTCGTAGTGTTTTCCAAAGAAGGTTTGTTTGTTGTCTTACTCCTAGTATTGTAGGGATGTACTGTCTCGAAGTTAGCTTGAAAAATGCTATCCGAGAAGTGTCCACAAATGTTCGGAGAAGATTCTTCTTCTTCAACTGTCTCTTGTTCAACTACTTCCTCAGGGATCTCAGGGGGCATTAAGTTATCCTGGGCTTCTAGAATTGTTTGAAGGGCGAATTGCAGACTTTCTAGATTTAGACCCTCGGTATTTGGATTAGGTCGGTTGGTGGGAAAAGTCTTCCTGAACGGGGGTTTGTAAGGCCCTTTTCTTGAAAAAATCTTCTTCGACTGTCCTTTTCAAATCTATAACTTGATTTGACAGTTTTTGAACGACTTTTTTTAAGTTTTCTAAATCCGAGTTTTCAGGTTGTGTTTTATTTTGAGCAGGTCTAGGGAGGATTCCGATTTTCTTTTTAGAAGATGAACTAGTTTATGTTTCGTTGCTAGTAGTGTATTTTAAACTAAGGATGTCTTTTTCAATCTAGCTGGCCTCTTCGAAGGCCTCTAACAACGTGACATTCTTAGATTGTTTTACCCAGATGGCTATACTTTGATGCAAGGATTTAGTATAGTATGCTATGATAAGATTCTCAACAGGCATCGAATCGGTAGGGATTCGGTTCTTAAGTGTTAAGAATATTTGGTTAAATTATTTAATTTTCTCTTTGGGGTTCATTCTTAAACTAGAAAGCTCCATGACCAGAACGTCTGGGGACTTATCGTCTCCGAACTTTTCCAGAAATCAGGATTCAAACTTCTCCCAAGACACGATGGTATGGGGTTGCTGGGAAAAGTACCAGGTAGAGGCATTTCCCTCGAAAGTGTAGGGGAACAACCTACAAAATATGTCTTCGTTCTCGACATTACGGAGTCTAATGGCTAACATAAACATTTTAATGTGATCTTCGATGATTTGTTTAGAGTCAGGGTCAAACTTGGGAAGCCACTTCTTCAGATGTTTGGGTAAGGGATGTTGAGGCCCAGGTACGGATACTGCATCTTGGTCGAGCTAGGGTCTAGCAGGATTGTTCTGGTTGGCCATTGGTGTAGGTGGTGTGGAAGGCTGAGAAGAGGAACTGCCTTCGTCAGAAGAGTCTTCTCCAGAAGAAGAAGGGGATGATGGAGGTGGTGAGAGTGGTATTCTAGATCCTCCTGTAGCAGGAGTGAGGATTGGATCTGTAGGGTTTAAAGTGAGGTTAGTGCCTCCAAGTTGTTCTCTGATATCAGAGAAATCTAAAGGTTGGTCCAAAGGTAGATTTGGTTGCCTTAAATGGGCGAAGGAACTATGTGTTCTTAAGAGAGATTGACAGACAATCTCTTGTACGTCACCACCTGTAGGGTTTGGGGTTGCTGGTTCAACTATGATCCGTAGATCGTCGTTTGATGTGGTTGCTGTTTCAGGGATGATGTTGTTGTTTGAATGAATTCTTGTCACTATAGGTGAGTGGTTGGGTGGCGGAGGAGGCTTATGACCGCCTCGTGCCATTAATAATTTTCAGGCCCTCCTTCTAGCGCCATTTGTTGATTGGAGAAATTGAACGCTCGTCAACTTGAGGGGTGGATCCAGTCCAGGGTTGTCTAAATAACCCAATCCATTTGGGATGATCCACTCCGACGAGTTTAGTGGCTCCATTGGCCGATCTAAGTCCTCGGAAAACGAAAGAAAAACTAAGCTAAGAAACTAATCTAAGTGAAAAAAGCAACTACAACAAACTATATACAAATTGAAAACTATATATACAGTTTACTAACTAATACTATAAAAAAATAATTCTACTTATTAAATGTTCAGCTATTAATACAATTAAATATCAATTATATATGCACAGTATTTACAGATTACAGATTTTAAATTGAAAACCTGCAAAAATAATTTGTGAGCTGTCGTATGAAAACAAAGCTATTATTTTTGGGATTTTTATAATTTTTATGAGACAGAAATAAAATGGCAGATATCTAAACATAACAATCCTAACTGTAAATATGAACTATAGAGATGAACAGTGAGAGGCGTTCAGATTACAAGAAATTTATATATTAACTAAACTAATTAAATAACACTAACAGACTAACCTGTAGTAACTCTTTCCAATTTGTCCCGTGCACAGTATCTGATTCAGCTGTTTGATGGGGGGAACCCGCACTCGATTTTCCACAAGCTTCTCGTAAACAAGGAGCAGCAACTCTTTTTGAATATGAATGACAGAACAAACAAGAAATAAAACAACAACAATTTTATGATTTACAGATCATCACATTTAGATAAATCCCAGTGTGAATATTTGTACATAATCATTCATTTAACAAAGAAGATAAACCTTCTATTCATCAAATTGAAACAGAGTAATTGTTGCGAGTAAAAATGAGATACATCAGATATGGACAGAATTTAAATCATAACGCATCAATCTTTAACAAATCTTGATATCTAAAGTAGTCAATAATTTGATTACAAATTAAAATGCACAAAACTTGAATGAAAGTATGATAAATTGAAAGCTAAAGTTGTTACAAAGCATCCACTTCCGTTTGAGTCTGTATAATCATAAGTCCATAGTATTTGTTCTCCCAACAGTGATGGGTCGTTTACAAAAAATAATGTGTATATAAAGGCCACAGGGTAAAACATCCCTGTGGGAATTATCAAAAACTGTTTGCAAAAAATATGGGAACAATCTCCCAGATTCCTATTTCTGCCTAAGATTAACAACTTATAACAAAACTATGTAACAAAAGTATGTTCTAAACTGCCACAGCAGGTCCAAGTCCTATTGAAATTCACCCCGTGATTCTCTATTTCTGCCTAAGATTAACAACTTATAACAAAACTATGTAACAAAAAGTATCTTCTAAATTGCCACAGCAGTCCAAGTCCTATTGAAATTCGTGTGCACCTAAAGATACACAAGAATAAACAATTTTAGATAATGTTCAATTGTAAAATCAACAAATCCAAATTTTATGACTAGCTACGTAATCTCACCATTCTCAGAAGTTGGTCATATTTACAAACAAAATCATTTTAAATCAAATCCAAATGATAACAAGAATATATACAACGAATCAAAAAACTCTTAATTACTAATTCAAAACAAGCAGATCATTCTTGGTAAAACAAACCAAATCTTTTATGCCAATTCAAAACAAATGAAATTGTATTGAATTAATCGAATGGTAGCAGGGATATATGCGATCTGTCAAACAACTTTTTGTTACTAATTCAAAAACAAACAAAATCATTTTTGACAATTCAAAACTAACAGAATCATTTTTGAATTAATTCAAACAAAACAGAGCTATATTCTATTTATCAAACCAATTCAATGCAAACACAATTGACTAATGCTAATTTAAAATAAACAGAATCGTTTTAATCAAACAAAATAGAACTATATTAAATTAACTCAGAGCCAATTCAGTCATTTATACCAATTCAAAAAAAAAATCATATTAAACCATCAATCAAAACAGAAGCTATAGATCATCTAGAAAAACAAATCTTTTGTATGCAATTCAAAACGAAATCATTCTTGGTAGTTTGAAAATAACATAATCGTTTTTTTTAAATCTATTCAAACAAAACCTCGAACAAATTTTGAGTTAAACACACCTGGCCATGCTAATTCAAAATTGATGTTGAAATACATACTTGGGCTGTAGGAAAATGATTTGGTTAGGATAGCTTTGAGTTAACAAAAGAAGTAGCTACCTCAACATTTCTGAAGACGATAGAAACCTTATGGTCTTTGTCTCTTATCGCTATTTGCAACTCATCATTTCCTTTTGACAACACAGTAACTCGTTTCTCCAAGGATTTAATTCTGGATTGCAATAGAGGAACATTTGTGTAGTAACATTCGAGCCAAGAATTGGATTGAGTACACAGTGGTTGGTGGGGCCGCTTACCACGCTAGTTCTTTTAAATTACCGGGGGTTCCACTGTCAAGCTTAATTCTGGTGAAGTGAGGGTCATTCTTTAAGCATGGTGGAAAGTTAGACACATAGTCATAGGGTTCAATAGAACAAAGACCGTGTGAATACAGGTATTCCTCAGCCAAAAAGCATTCAATCTCAAAGTCTGAATCCTCGCTAAAAACAATAGGCTTCTGGTCTACATTTTGTTCGTTTAATTAAGAGCGCACCTAGATATCCAACGTGCATCTTTCTTTCCCTTGTTGTTGGTATCAAGATTTCCCTTTGCCCTTCTTTCCCCACAAAAGCCTCTTAACAATCTTTAGCATTGTCTCTTCAAACATGTATTCGCAGGTCAATGTTAAAGGTGGGTCGAGGCTTGATAGTGGTAGAGGGTAGGAGGTGGCATGAGGCCCAACAAGGGTTTCCTCAAGCATCACGCCTTGTCCATCAACATCAATCGAGTGGTAAAAGCCATTCCCTTGGATAGGAAGGTCACAACAAAGCCACCATTCAGCTCAAAATGATGGACAACAATCCATTTTGGATCAAATAATGATGGAAAAGGATGGAATCAACCTTTTCCTTCTTAAATCATTTAGACATTTTATACACCACGTAAGAGGTAAGTGAGGTGTACCACTGTGGGAAATCCATGAAATTCATAAGCAAACTGAGATGGTAAAGAAACACTAAACCATAACGACCTTCACAAGTCATGAATTTCTTAACAATGGCCACAAATCAGTGCCATCGAGACTTGGCGTTGATTGGCATACCTTTGTCACAACCGACAATCTTCCTCGATGTTAATAGGAGTGGCCATGGTACCTCGTCCACTTTTGAATTCTAAAACCACCTCTGCCCTTTAGCCGACAAACCCGTGGCTGAACCGGGAGGGAATTTTGTTTAGTTCGAAAGGTTGGATGTCCCAACCTTAGCCCGGCAGATCCGGCCAAATTTGAGGGTAAACTGTTGGGCGACCGCAAGGTTGAAACCCTCAAACTTTTGAATAAAAACTAACCATTATTCTCCAGGTCCTCACAAGAATTATCAAACAAAAGAAGCATTTGGATTCCATTAGGTTCTATATGCACCACATGTGCCATAGGAGAGAACACACAGTAGGCAGGGTAAATGGTGAGGGGGGGATGGACAGGGTAGATGTAGGACCAAATGCTCACAAGTTTCCCTAAAACAGATAGAGGTAGCCCGAGATACAAGGCAGCATTAATGCCTATAAAAGGAGGGTGGTGGAATGAAATGAACCCATGAAAAACATTCATATCGAAATGTACAACCGATGGTGCTATGGTGATTTAAATTACTATCGTGTGTGTTAAAAATAATGTAAACGACATGCCAAACAAATAACCATTGAAAAACCATGACAAGTCGATCCAAATGTTTGAACAAATAATGGTATTTGTATAATTTAAAACGAAACAACATTTGGAATATAGCACCAAGGATTTGATCATAAAATGTATGCGTTCCATGAAACCATTGCACCAAGGACTTAATCAAAAACAATATAATATCATACCACCATTGCATCAAATATTTAATCAAAGACACCCAAAATCATTGCATCACGAACTTATTACTTGAAACTATATTAACAAAAGTCAATATGAAAAGTGAGTAAAGGTTTGTTGTTTTGACACATGTATAACCAATATTTATTTAGAAGTGAAATGACCACATGAACAAGAGCATTCATAATAATCCGCCAGTTGGACAATTTTAATGCCATTGACATGACTTCTAACTCAAGATTTTCACGCTTTGCATTCATGAAAACGTTCAGGTGTGTGAATGCGAAAAATAATAGTGTCGTTTTATTTAAAAGATTGCGATGAGTATTTATGGTTCAAAACCCTTGTGTAGGCGTCTTGTAAGGAAAAGATAAAATGCAAAATCCATTCACCAACATTTCACCACAAACTTTTTCGTTGAACTCTCAAGACTTAATAGGCAGTGGGAAAACCACTGGACATACTACGCGTTGTGATAAAAAAATTAATGAACTAATTTATGGATGCAGAACAACAAAGAAATATACTTAACATATAAACTCATAAATAATAATATGTCAACACTCAAAAACATTTGATATTAATAACTTCTGTCATGCGACACAAAATAATACTGAGTCGAGCTTTAGCTCCAATGGCTTCTTGAACTTCTACAACTTACAAAACATATAGATCTTCAGGTTTCTGACTTCTTTGAATACCTTCAGCCTACTTTGTTTCTTCTCTTCTCTCAGGTTCATATCACTGTTCTACTTGTCGCCTTTCATGGAGAGACTCATACATATATAGATAAGAATGAGACTTCCTGTAGAATCTAATTGACTTAACATTTAAGGAACAAATAAATACGACTGACTTCTATCTACTTAACCCGACTTGAGAAAGATACATATCATCTTCATTAATTAACTCCCCTTCTTTCCAACTGACAAAACTGAGTTTGAATAAACTTGCAAATTTGTACTAATTGATTGAATGACAAATTGGTACTATTTCCAACAATATAAACAATGATTACTACTTGCTAATTGTTGTGCAAAAAACAAACAAATATAAAAAAAAAAAATTTTACATAAAAAAATTTGAATTTCCATACTCCACACATCTGTTACTGCATTGACTTCTAGACAACTATGCATATGATAAAATGTATCTCTTGCTAAAGATTTTGTAAAAGTATCTGCAAAAGACTTGTTCTTTTGACCCGCAAAACTCTAAATAGTTTTCTTTGCTATTTACCAATTCTTCGATAAAATGATACTTTGTATCAATGTGCTTGGTTTTCCTTTGAAACACATGATTATTTGATAACGCTGATGGTTGAATTGTTAACAAAATAATTTGTTTCCTTCCCCGTTGCTCCCCAAAACATTTTAAATTCTTCATCCACACTACTTGACAAGGTAATCTTGTAATCAGACGCATTCTCTACTTCTACTCAAGAAAGATTCACTATGGGTTTCTTCTTTGATGCCCATGATACTTGTTATGACCCAAAATCCATTGGAAAGATAAATACTACGTATAGAGGAACAAGTATTATAACTATTTGATACATTTATCCTTAATATATGGATGTTGGAAATCAAGGATTGGGTTAGACCTCAATTAAGAATCTATGGAAATACCTAAATTTTGGTTGTGAGAAAGAAGAAAATATTTAAGAAGGTCAACAAAAGATACTTCTAAGAATTTGAACCCATCTAGAGATTCCATGACAAATATGATGGTATTATCTCAAAGGCTAGAGTAATCAAATACCAAGCAAAGATGATCGAGGATTCCATTGTCGCTGAAAATAAGATAGATGAAATATGCAGCAGAGTGAAGGAAGACCATCAAATGTGAAACCGTAACGACACCCTCATTACCAAGAAACATTTCTGCTGAAGACAAGAAGGATGATATCAACATTATGAAGGAAGAAGATGGAATACTTGTCAATATTCATGGAACAAGGCATCACCAAACTACTTTTCAAAAAGCTATTATCAAAGACCAACAATGACTACAAATTGGAGAAGCTTCACCAAAAATACATGAATCAAAGGAAAGAAAATTATTCAACAACTACACACCAAGGATTAAAGACCGAAAATAATTGATTTTGAATGGATAGTCTATCAAAAATGGAATATAGAAAGAAGGAACATAAGAAATTCATAATACTTCTGTCGATCAATGCAGAAGCCTTTAAATGAAAAAGCTTCAAGGATAAAGATTTTTGAAGGAGGGAACTATGTTCTGACCCAAGAGGGGCATATATATGGCTAATGTATATGAGGTGACCCTAAGGGGTATATATGTTGGGATATTTAGACACTTAGAGGTAATATCTACTTGGTTTATCAGGTCGTTAGGTAAAAGTGTTTTCTAGTGTGTTTCTTTATATGCATTAGTGTGCATTTGTAGTTAGGAAACTGACGGTCACGATATGTTCTCGGCTACAGAGTGATCCATCTGCTCATACTTCTTGATATTAATGGCTACATTGTTCCATGGATTAGCACCCGATTTCTCCATGATCTCTATTTAAAGAGCATGAGGTCATTCGGGATGATCTATCAGGAAAATATATCAGAAAAATCTCTCTGTAATATTTTTCTTTTCAGATTAATAAACAGCTCCAAGTGGCCGCATTGGTTAGGGGGTTGTGGATGTTTTCCTGTAGGGGTTTTACCATGTGAAAACATCAAGCAGTGTTGACATTTGATCTAGTTATGAGTGGTTACTGAAGGTACCATCCTTTGTTGGAATAATTTGTAAGTGTTTGAACATGGCATCGAGCCTGCTTGGAAGACCGCTCATGTTGAAGACGATCGTGAAGCCCGAGTTGCCTCATCTCCACCTCTCATTACTCGTGATATTTCTAGGATAGAGACCTGCTCCATCAGATCCAGCATCTGCTTCAAATAGATGAACATTTTGGTTTCACTTGAAAAGGTTTATGCTTTCCCAAGATACAACCAATAACTAGAAAGGCATAAAGCTTGAATACACATTTTTTTAATTTTTATGAGTAGTATTATTTTTATACTTATTTCGGTTTTGTTTTATTTATTTATGGGCTGCTACCTTTAGATATTATTACTTTTCATGTGCCCTATGTGATCTCTAAACGGTAAAATATATAGGAAAATGTGCATCTTCTTGGTAAGCTAATCGAGATCTAATCCTTTTTGCCATCGAGAAGCGAATTTTTTCTTGTGTGAAAAGAGTATTTTTAACAACAAACAACAACAAACCTAATTCTCCTTCCGGAACATTATGTTTTTCTAGATCATTTGGTTAAAATTTGTCTTATTAAGTAAGAGGTCTCTGAGGTCAAGTCTTTTGTTACCTTTTTCAAAAAGTTCATGCTAAAATTGTAAAGTGTATTTCACTTCAAGTATAAAAGTGAATCACTATATAGCTTTTAATATTTTATTTTGTTATTTATTTTGCATGTAACTTTTCCTTCACATATAAAGTAACTTCATTGTAAATGTGATCCCCACTTTTATAAAGATAAGTGAAATTTCATAAACCAACTTTACATAATCATGTGGTCATTTATAATGATTGTGCCTATTTTTCAGGCATAATTTTTCTCGACCCTTTCCATCCATCATCAGCTTAAGCTTTAAATCCAATATTTATCTCAGACATTTACTATGGCTTCTATAGTGCCTATCTTGCTTTACCAACAACAACTACTCCAATGGAAATCTCATATGGAAGATTTATTACAGAAAGGCTTTGGTATTAGGTTTACTTCCTTTGGGAAAGTGGAAAAAAGCACTCCAATCGGATGTTGCTAAGAAAGCCAAGTGGGATAATAGGAATGATGAAGCATGTGGATCTACCGGGGACGTGGACTAATCAGAATTTCCATCTCTCCTGATTTAAGGTACCACCTTCAAGATATTGATGACCCCAAAGAAGTTTGGGACACGATTGAATCTGTGTTTGGTAAACTCAATATTATTCGAGCACAATAGTTAGAAAATCAAATATTGACCTTGAGTCCAAATGATTTTTCTTTCCTTGTAGACTATCTATCTAGGTTTAAAACACTCATAATTTAATGTGAAGAATGTAAGATAAAGATGGAGGAAGAGCGTTGCATCTATCTTATTCTTTCTAAGCTAGGTAGTGCATATTTTTTGTTTTTATCTACCTTTTATGCCATGAGAGAGGCTCTAGGGGAAGAAGTTTATGAAAAACCCAGTCTTGAGTCCTTTTGTGCTTCTTTGATTCGAGAGGAAGATAAGCTTGTACAATTTGGAGTGATCAACACTGCAGGTCCCTCCAAAAAAGCCTTAGTTTCCCAACAGAAAGATAAACCCAAGTATCCCAAGAAGCAACATCCTCGCTACAATAACAAACAACATAAGGGTCCCAAACCTACTTAGACAGCTTCAGCTCCTACTGGTGACAAAGGAGAAAAATATAAAAGTAAGAATACTAACAGACATTGCAACTTTTGTGATAAATATGATCATGATGAGTCCAAATGTTTCAAGAAGATGGTAGCTTTAGAATCAACGATGAGGAAACACAACATCAGTATTGATTCTACTTCTTCCTCTCATGGACATGCACTTTCTACTTCTGGTTTCTCCTTCAATTCAAATTCTACTACTACTTCTTCTTTTGATGAGTGGCTTATTGATTTAGGAGAATCTTATCATATGGCTAAGGATAAAGCCATATTTTCTGCTCTAAATGAATGTAGCACCAAGAAAATATTTGTTGTTGATGATAGATCTCTTAGTGTTGTAGGATTTGGAACAGTTCAAGTAGATAATTGTCATTTCAATGATGTATTATGTGTTCCAAGTCTTTCTTGTAACCTTCTATCAGTATATCAAATCACTCATTCAGGTGAAGGTAAAACCGTCAAGTTTTCACCTCACCAAGTTGTAATCAAGGATCTAAAATATCCTAAGCATGTTCTTGCAACTTGAATTGGTGATGATATTACCAGGTTGTACAAGTTTGACAACTTTGGGTCATCATCTTTTTCATCAGTTGTTGTTTCTCATAGCGATGACTTGAGCAAACTTTGGCATGAGCGGTTTGGTCATCTAAACTATCGCTCATTGCAACAACTATGTAATCAATAGATGGTCACTGGTCTTCCTCTTGTTTCATGTAGAGATGGTCTTTGTCCCGGTTGTGTTCTCGGCAAACATCGTCTGGATAGTTTTGACAAACGTGCCTCTTGGCATGCCTCAGGTCCTTTGTAGCTTGTTCACAGTGTTTTTTGTGGTCCACTTTCTTCTCCTTCTTTTTCTGGGTGAAAGTATTTCTTAAATTTCATTGATGACTTTTCCAGACATACTTGGGTTTACTTCTTAAAACTCAAGAGGGAAGTTTTTGACAAGTTTTTGGCCTACAATGCCCTTGTAGAAAAGCAATATGGGCATCAAATTCAAAGGTTAAGAACAGATAATGGAGGCGAATATGTGAACAATATTTTTACAAGCTACTGCACTACACAGGGAATCCAAATGCAACACAATGTTCCATATACACCACAACAAAATGGTGTTGCTGAGAGAAAGAACCGCACATTAAAAGAAATGGTTAATTGTGTTATCCAATCTAAGGGATTAATTCTAAAGTATTGGGCGAAAGCCATAACTATGAAAATTACATAGTAAATCGCACTCCCACAAAGGCTCTTAAAAATATAACACCAAAAGAAGCTTGGACTAAAATAAAACTAGATGTAAGTCACTTCCGTGTATTTGGCAATATAGCATGGGCTCACATTCCTGATAAGAAAAGGAAAGCATTGCAGCCTAAAAGTGAGAAGTGTATATTTGTTGGTTATTTTGAAGATGTCATAGGTTACAGACTTCTTCAATCACATTGTAATGAAATTATTATTAGAAGAGATGTTAAATTTGATGAAAATCTCTTGGCCTATGAGCCTAATTTGACGATTGTGCCTTCTTCGGCCTGCGAGCCATCTTTGGCGTTTGTGCCTTCCTATGATCTAGTTTCTTCTTCAGATGATGACAGTGAGGATGAAAATCCACCTCCACCTACTCACCCTCCTCCAAATGAGTCCTTTGAACCTGAACCAGCACTAGCTCCACCGCTTCCTAGATGGGTCCGTTCAACACAAGAAGTAGTTGGTGATCTTGTCGGTGATCCTTCAAATCAGTGTCAGACACATTCACAGTTCCAGGGAGCCTCTTCTCTTTTGGATAAAGTTTCAAAAACTCATGATCCAGATACATTTGCAGAAGCTTCAAGTCATCCAGATTGGGATACAAAAATGAATGAAGAGTATCATTTTTTAATCGAAAATGATACTTGGGATCTTGTACCTCTTCCAAAAGGAATAAAACTTGTTAGATGCAAATGGGTTAACAAAAATAAGTATGCATCAGATGGAATTATTGAAAGACATAAGGCTCAGTTAGTTTCCAAAGGATTTTTCCAAGTTGAAGGAATTGACTATAAGGAAACCTTTGCCCCTGTAGAAAAAATGAATTCCATCTGCCTTGTTCTTGCCCTTGCTGCCTCACATAAATGGGAGGTCCATCAGATGGATGTTAAATCCACCTTCTTGCATGGAGATTTGCAAGAAGAAATCTACATGGAACAACCTCCTGGCTATGTCCATAATGACTCTAGCCTTGTTTGTAGCCTCAAGAAATCTCTTTATGGTCTTAAGAAATCTCCTCGAGCTTGGTATGCCAAAATGGATAGCTTTCTTATTTCCACTGGATTCTCTAGATGCCATTCTAATCCTAATGTTTATACCAAGAAAGTAGGAAGCCATCTCATAATCCGTGTCCTTTATGTTTATGACCTTATCCTTACTGGTAGTGACTTGAAACTTTTAAACCATGTGAAAACCAGCCTTAAGAAGAAATTTGAAATGACAGACTTAGTCTTTTTGCAATATTTCCTTGGCCTCCAAGTTTTGGAAACCAATGAAGGAATTTTTTTTTCCCAGTCTAAGTATGCTTGTGACCTTATTCATTGCTTTCACATGGAATATTGTAAACCCACACCTTCTCCCTTCCAATCTGGAGTCAAGATTTCTTCCACCTATACCTCTCCTAAAGTTGATGCCATCCTGTACCGTCAATTAGTTGGTAACCTATTATACTTGACTCATACCCGTCTCGATCATTCCTTTGTTGTTGGTCTTGTTGCCCGATATATGAAAACACCCCATGAAAGCCATTGGAAAGCAACTAAAAGGATACTTCGTTATGTTCATGGTACAGTTCAGTTCCGGATACATTACAGTTTAGGGGGAACTCCTTTATTGGTTGGTTTCACTAATTCAGATTGGGTCGGTGACCCTGATGATCGGAAGTCTACTACAGGTTATGTTTTCATCCTTGGTTTAAGACTTGTCACTTGGGCCTGTAAGAAACAACATGCTATTGCACTTTCTTCAGTAGAAGCAGAGTACCGAGCAGTGGTAAATGCAAGTCAGGAAGCCCTGTGGCTTCAACATATCCTTTCATAGTTTGTCTTCCAGCACCAACATCCGACCAGCCTTTGGTGTGACAATCAGAGTGCCATCAATCTCGCCAAAGACCCAGTTCAACATCAGCGTAGAAAACACATTGAGCTACACATGCACTTCATCAAAAATCTCATTCATGATCAATTTATTGAAGTGCTCTTTTTCCCTACAGAAGATCAAGTTGCAGACATTTTCACAAAGTCTCTTACAGAAGCGAAGTTTTCCAAACTTCAATCTATGTTAG
>SNQJ01S0210312.1:14492-27339 GCA_010110895.2 Picea sitchensis
CCCCTATTCTTTAAGGAGTTATTGTGTAAATTATCTATATTGGAGTTGTGCTCCACGTTGGCATTATGTACATGGTGTGTACTTCTGTAATTTTAATATATTTTTAGTATTTCGTTCATAACAATACCATACCTATTCAAAAATCAAATGTGTACCGAAAGGTAATTTTCTTGTCATCTATGTTTCCTCCACAATCATTGTCAGTGTATCCAATGAATCTGAAATCTTCGTAAGTAGAATATCTAATGCCAAAATATTTTGTTCCATTTAAATATCTCATAATTCTCTTTCCTTCCTTCCGATGTGATTCTTTTGGAGTTTCCATGAACCTTGAAATTAGTCTCACTCCATACATAATATCTATCCTTGTTTCTATTAGATACATAAGACTCCATACCAGTATTTTAAACATATATGATTTTAGGGGCTAATTTTTGCAAATGGGCTAATTTTTCATGGTTTTTCCCTAAAAACGATTCGCTAATTTCCATTTTTTCTAAAAATGATTTGCCCAAATTCCATAGCATAAAATTATTTTACCTTATAAATTGCCAAAATTTTATTGAAACTATATAAAATCCTTAGAAATTTGAATATTTTTAAAAATTTATCGCCAAACATTTTACCTTTTGCATATTAAGGACTAGTAAAATTAGCCCATGTTTCTACATTTTAATATAAATTTTGATCCTTAAAATTATCCCTTCTTTTAAATAGTTTGGTATCCACCTTGGACCCTTCATCTTCCTTGCTTAACTTCAATCCTATTATGACAGGTGTTGGGGCTGCTTTGGAATATATCATGTTGAATCTCTTCAAGATTTCATGCACATAATTATATTGTGAGATAAATATACTAGCTTTGGACTGGTGAACTTCAATACCCAAAAAATATCTCATAAGCCCTAAATAAGTCAATTCAAATTCATCCTTCATGACTGACTTAAATTATTTTAAGTCAAAATCACTTGTAAAAATCAAATCATCTACATATAACCAAACAATTAACATATTACCTTGTTGATTTGCTTTGATGTACAATGTTGGCTCACATTCACTTCTTTGAAATACATTTTGAATGAGATAGGAATCTATGCGACTGTACCAAGCTATGGGATCTTTCTTTAACCCATACAGTGCCTTCTTTAACATGTACACTTTGTTTTATTTTCTCGGAACCTCATAGCCTTGTAGATGTTCCACATACACTTATTCTTCTAAATGTCCATTTAGAAATGTTGAATTTACATCCATTTGATAAACTGGCCATTTTTTATGCGCGAAAATGGATAACACCATTCTAACTATGTCCATGTGCACAACTGATGCAAATGATTCATTGAAATCAATTCCAAGTTGTTGTGTAAAACCTCTTGCAACTAACCTTGCATTGTGTTTCTACATATTTCCTTCTGCATCTTGCTTGGTTTTATAAATCCACTTGACACTTATCACATCCTTGTCTTCAGGTACATGTACTAACTTTCATGTATGATTGTTCTCTATGCATCTGATTTATTCATCCATGGCTTGAGCCCATACATCATCTTTGACAACTTCTTCAAAGGTTTATGTATCATCTATTTGTGAAAATAGAGAAAAAAATGAAAATAATTTTGATGTGTCCTCATTATAGATGTCGCGTAGAATTATTGTCTTCCTTGGGAACAGACTTGCTAATGTTGGATCTGGAGATGTATAACCACTTGTACTGCTTGCTGGTGTTTTTTTCACTCTAGGTGTAGGTTGCACACCTACTGATCTTACTAGAGTTTTTTATGCTAGGGTTTGATTCGCAGTTGTAGAAGGAATTGCACATTGACTTGTACATGGTGTTTGATTCACCTCTTCCTCTTATGTGTCATCATGTTCAATGATCTTGACTGTCTTTTCTATGCTTCCATCCCATGCTTCATTCTCCATGAACTGAACATCTCGATTGATTATGACCTTTCTTGTGACAATATCATACAACTTGTATCCTTTTGTATCTTCATAATACCCAATAAATACACATTTATATCCTTTGTTGTCTATCTTCTTTCTCAACTCATCTGGAACATGTGTGTATGTGACAAAACCAAACTTTAAGTGAGCCACATTGTGCTTCATACCTATCAAATCTTATTGAGGAACTTTGTTTCTCACACTCTTTGTCGGATATCTATTCAATATGTATACTGCAGTTTCTACTACCTCATCCCAATACTCATTTGACAAATCATTGGCTTCCAACATACTGTGCACCATTTCCATGATGGTTTTGTGCTTTCTTTCTACAACACCATTCTTTTGTGTTGTGTATCGCACAGTGAATTGCTTGTGGATGCCATGAACTTTACAAAAGTTATGAAATTATCTTGACATATATTCTCCTCCTATGTCAGCCCTTAGACACTTGATGTAATAACCATTATGCTTCTCCACAAGTGATTTAAACTTTTGAAAACAACCAAATGCGTCAAATTTTTGTTTTAGGAAATAAATCCATGTTTTTCTTGAGAAATCATCGATAAATGTAATAAAGTATGTACTACCTCCTATAGATGGTTTTTTCCATTTTCCACAAATATATGAATGCACTATTTCATGTGGATCTTTTTCTTTGTATGACTTTTCAACTGGAAAATACTCTCTATGTTGTTTTCCAAAAATACAACCTTCACATATTCTTTCTGTTTTTTCTATTAATGGAAATCCTTTCACCATATCCTTTGTGTATAGTAGCTTCATACCTCTGAAGTTCAAATGTCCAAATATGAAATTACATAGCCATGAATCATCCTGCAATTTATCTTAAAATGATGCTTGCATTTCTGTGCCACTTTCTCCTTTCTTGATACTACATGCACTATTTTCTTCAATGGAACTGTGCACACTTTCCATTGTAAATCCAATGTCTTCCTGCACATATTTTTATTTACCAACAATTGGCGTTGCATTTTTATTCTTTGTTGGATTTAATGTCAATAGGAACATTATATTGCTTGTCATCTGAATTCTTGCAATAAGTTGATTGCTTGGATATTTGTCCATAGTCACACAATGAATATCTTTCATGTAGATTTTTGTATCCTTTCTGTAACAACTGTCATGTTCTCATCAAATTATGCTTCAAACTAGAAAGATAATATACATCAGGCATAACCTTTTGTTCTCCTTGTTTGGTTAAAAAATTTATACTTCCTTTCTCTAATACAATGACTTGGATATATATTCCAAGTGTAACTTTTATTTGGACTGACTTATCCAAACTAGAAAACAATTCTATGTTTCCTGTCATGTGATTACTGCAACTTGAATCTAGATTCCATTTATCACATGGACTTTCTTGAGAAACATTGCACTCAACTGGGGAAACTATAGGCATTTCCTTAGCGCACTCCATAAACATGGGAATGGAGGGAATATTTGCATTCTTTGACTAATTTTTTCCTTTCTTGTTATGATTATATTGTCTCTTCCTGTATTCATATGCACAATGTCTATACTTTTTACAGTAATGCAACTGAATCTTTGATTTTTCATTTCTCTGACTACTTGGATGATTGGTATTTGGGTTTTGATCTCTTCCACCAGTATTTCCAGGACTGCTAGTGCGTGCAACTCTAACATAACTTCTTCCTCTGCATCTAGAGTTATCTCTCCCCCTTCCTCTTCAATTAATTTTATATTATTGCGCGGAAAATGAATTATCTAATGACATACTTGACCTATTCAATATGTGTTCATGACTAATGAGGGAAGATTCCATATCATATAAACTGAACTGACTCAGGTATTTTCTCTCTTCTAGAGTCACAACAAGGGTATAAAATTTAGGAGGAAGACTCCTAAGTACTTTCTCAAAAACCTTTCTATCCTCTATGGTTTCTCCATGTAACTTAATCTGATTTATCAGGCCAATGACATGAGTATAAAAGGAATCTACTGAGTCTGAATATTTCATTGAAAGAGTTTCAAAATCTCTTCTAAGAATTTGTAGTTTTGAATTCTTGACTTTGTCCATACCTTGATAAGAATTTTGTAATATGTACCATGATTCCTTGGCCTGTTTTGTTGATGCAACTCTTGGCAGTATTCTCTCATGCATGGATTGATGTATGGAAAACATCACCTTTCCATCCTTCTTCCTTTGAGATTTCAAAGAATCCTTCTCATATTGTGTCATGGCATTGCATTTTTTCTGATCTATTGGTTCCACATAGCCATTATCGACTATCTCCCATATGTCTTGACCCAGAAATAATGCCTTCATGGTCAAGAACTATAACTCGTAATTTTTTCCTATGAAAGTGGGAGGTTGCAGATTTGAAGTAGAAGCCATATTTTACCTTACAATAGAGTTTTTTCTCTGGTAAACTTTTTCTGATAAACCTTCTTTGATCAACCTGCTCTAATACCAGATCTAGGATCTATAGTGTGTAAGGAAACTGTGTGCAACGTAGTTTTAAAATACTGTGTGCCACAAACTTCATCATTGAACTCTCAAGACTTACTGCGCAGTGGGAAAACCACTCGATTTACTATGCACTGTCATAAAACACTTAATGAAATGATTTATGGATGCAAAAAAAACACAAATCTATACTTAGCATATAAACTCATAAATACAAGAGAAGATGTCAACACTCAAAATAATTGATATTAATAACTTTGGCACTGCGCACTAATACAAAATACAATACTTAGTCGAGCTTCAACTCCAATGACTTCTTGAACTTCTACAACTTACAAAACATGTGCAGAGCTTGTGCTCTTAGACTTCTTCGACTAGCTTTAGCTACTACTACTACTTCTCTGCTCTATGTTTATGAATCTCTGTTTTGCATGTCGACTTCCTATAGACTCAGATGTATATAGATAAGATTGAGACTTCTTAAAGAAGCTAATAGAATTAACATTTGAGACACAAATAAATACGACTGAATTCTATCTACTTAACTGGACTTGATAAAGATAAATATCAGCTTCATTAATTAACTCCCCTACTTTCCAACTGGTAAAATTGAGTTTGATTAAACTTACGAATTTGTATTTGTAGACTGACTAACTGTCTGATTGACTGAAAATCGACGGAGACATAAATCTCATCGAATTGTAATTACTATTTCCAACAACTGTGTCCATATTTTTACATGTATCAAGTATAATAAAGTGAGACAGACATTCCCCCATACTCGTTACATTATACAAAATAAAATAATGCAGGGGGGGGGTGTGTTCAACTAGATATTCCACCGAAGAAAAAGTGATGATATCATAATACTTAAAATTAACTCTAGCGATGGGAGCAGAACAATTTTCATTCACTCCAGTGATTAGGTCGGAGCTCTCACCACAAAGTCTAGGAGTGATCCAGAGTGGTTATGTTCATGAACACCAGTTTCAAGGTCACATCTCCATTTAGGTTTTGGGTATTAAAACATCGATATGGAGGGAGAACCAACACATATTGAAACGATCCTTAGATCAATTATATTTGAATGGATGAACCAATAGAAATGAAGAGGGTGATGTGTTCCAAACTCCTGAAGATAATGGGAACCACATGCATGGAGGTAACAAGCCTAGTCTTGATACTATGAATATAGGTATTATCATTGAAATTATGAGAACAATTACCACATGGTGCAAGAAAGGCATAGCTTGAGCATGATAATGATTGAATTGAAGATGACTAAAATGGGTGAAGATGAAAGGGAATTAGAACTAAACACACATCAACTTCGATGACTCTCTTGGAAAATGAAGCCACCTAATGTGGAATTGAGAGTTGATTTCCTACTCACAATGATGATAGGGTCATTGGATCCTCAAAGCATTATCTAGAAATGAAAATCCGAGGTGGATCTTGGTAAATAAAAATGTAGTATATTTATCACACTCAATCAAGGTAAGCATTTACCAGTGGAATTGCAAGTGTTTGGGTACCTTGAACTTCAACATGTATTTGGACCAATGATTCCATAACTTTATAGAGGGTTTCAAATTTCTCTAAGGGTTTTTTATATGCCAGTGAAAGAATGAAGATTTATGATAATTGAGAAGATGCAAGTATTGAGTGTAAGTCTCAACTTTGAAAACCTAGGAAGCCTAGTCTGAGCTCTCTAAGGTCCCAACCATGCTACATATCTGCACAAGAAAAGTGATTATGCTTCTCCATCAACAGACAGGGAAACTTGTAGCAAGAGGAAATTACCATTATTGTAGCCTAATAGTTGGATGAAACACTACAGGAAGAAGAATTATTGTTGTAGTTAGTGATTGAAAACCCTAATACCCAAAAGGAATGAAGATGTGGAAAATACACCATGAAGAAGGGTTTTAATGATTTAATGGCTCTCAATTATTGTTTGTCCTTAGCTTGAGCATGGATGGTTATCTACCACAAAGTTCTCCATGATGTCATGATATGTATTAACTATAGTGGGTAATCCCTGAGTAACAGCGTGAAAGACTTTGAATTTGATGAAATACATGAGCTTTGTGATTGGTTCAATATTTGGTCCCATCTGCTTTTGATAGTTGCAATTTCACTATTTTTCGGGACACCCCAAATAAAATCATGATCAAAGAAAAAGAAAACAATTACAACCAACCAAACTGGGAGAAACATCTATGGGACCTCAAGTAGGATTTACAAGAAAATTCACCGTAAATACTGATAACATGTAGACAAAAGAACCAAAATTTTTAGATAATAGAAGAGATGTAGGATAACAAATTTTTGGTCCAGACTGTTGGGTATGTGTTATGTTCTTTGCATGTGTGTGTGTGGGTGAGTTTGATGATCCCTCTAGTAGTGATATTTGTTTACTTTGTGTTGGGTTCTTCCTAGGGGGGTCGAAGGTATGCCCCCCCTGGTTACGCGCAATGTTCGGGGCAGTGCCCCGATTTGTTTTTTTGGCATTTTTTCTATTTTAGCGGAATTTGATATTTTTAGTGGTTTTCTAAATTAATCCAAGATTAATGGATTAGGGTTTTAGTATCTACGAAATACCTAAAAAAATTGTATATATATTGTATGGTGAATGGTGAAATTAATACAATGAAGCGTTGAAAGGTTTTCTCTTGGTTAAGGGTTTCCGGTATAAATCTTTGTGTACTATGTGTATGAGCCATTGATTAATTTATGTTTTTCTTAAGAATATATATGCATTGCTTTACTTCATAGGTTTAAAACTTACAGGTGGTATTAGAGCTCATTTTTGGCTTCAGAGGGACACCTTTTTTGTTGAGGGTTTGGCTCGGTCTTAATAGATCAAGTTTATCTTGGGTCTGCGATGAACTTGGGTTTAGTGGGAGATTTTGCAGTGGTTATTCAAGTTCAATGGCGAGATCTTCTAGAATTGATATAGAGAAGTTCAATGGTAAAAAAATTTAGGTATGGAAGCTCAAGATGGAGGACCTTCTTGTAGACAAACAACAATGGATCGTTGTGGATCCTGGTACATAGCCTATTGGAAAACAACCTACTGGTACACAACCTAATAGTACACAAACTACTAGTACACCACCTAATGGTATGTCGAAGGAAGATTGGGAGAATTTGGACAAAAGAGAAAGTAGTACTATTCGACTCTGCCTGGTAGATTCGATGTTGTTGAATGTCCCGGGAGAATCTACAACCAAGGAATTATGGGATAAGTTAGGGAATTTGTTAGGAACCAAATATCAATATAGCATAGAAAAATATTAGAATAAGTACTCAACGCCTTGAAAAAGAGAGAAATTTAGATAATAAGCCTCTTCGAGGGGGGAACCTCCTTATGCCCACATAAATGTCCAAATACCAGATGATTCCAAATGAAAATGTCTCCTTGGTATATATAGGAGACTAGGAGGTATAATTACAACTAATGGACTAAAGCCGACATAAATAAAATAACATTACTAATTTAATATGCCCCAATTATGGGGTAATGAGCCACTATTTAGGGCTTAACATTCCCCTCCCCTTGAGACAAGTGTTTTCCACAATTCTTGAGTAACTCTGGATGCTTCTGTATAAAAAACGCATCCTCCCAAGTGGAATCTCCAGCCGATAGTTTCCTCCATTTAATGAGATACTCTGAAATGGATCTATACCTCAGCTAGTGAATTCTTGTATCAATCAAAGTCCCTGGTAAACAAGTTGTTTCTTTGAAAGAAGTTGTATCATATTAGGATGGAAGATGGAGATTATGTGACAGAACATCTAAATGCCTTTAATACTCTAGTAAGTCAACTTGTCTCTGTGAATATTACGATTGCAAAAGAAGATGAGTGTATTACTTTGTTATGTTCTTTGCCAGACTCTATGGATAATCTGGTTGTAGTAATTGGTAGTACCACTCAATCTACATTGAAGTATGAGGATGTAGTTTCATCCTTGTTATCTGAAGAGATGAGGTGGAAAAGCATGGATGGTCATAGCACATAATCTTTATTTGTAAGAGGTCATACTCAAGACAAAAATCCTTATAAGTCTTCGGGGGGGAGATCTAAATCTATAGGTAGATCTAAGTCTCCAAGAAAATATTTGAGGAAATGTTGGAAGTGTGGTAAAACAAGGAATTATAAGAAATATTGCAAGTCTAATAAGGTTGATAAGCCAAAGGGATCTGATAAGACATCTTCCATAGAGGCGAAAACCTCCACTAAAGAAGGAGGTGATGTTTTCCTGGCATCTATAGGTACACCTGTAGACCATGATGTATGGTTGATCGACTCAGGTGTGTCATACCATATGACTCCTCATAGGGAGTGGTTCTGTGAATATGAAAAATATGATGGTGGTGATGTATTCCTAGGAGATGACTCGACATCCAAAATCATGGGACATGGAAGGGTTAAGTTGCTGCTAAAATATGGAAGGATTAGAACTCTCCCTAGGGTTATGCACATCCCAAAACTAGTCAGGAGACTAATATCTGTAAGAAATTTGGATGATGCAGGAGTGGATACTGTATTGGGTGTTATCACACTAATTTGCCTTGGGTCTCTTAGTTTGATTTTGTTAAAAAAAAAAAGATAAAAAACCTTAGATTCTTATTTTCTCTTTAAAATAAATTTCTCATCCCTTAAATGTTATTTATGATAGGACCCCTTAGGATCACTAAACCTTTGATTCATAGCTCATGTGTGATCAACAATTCAATTTTTGGTCCTTAAACCCTTTTAAGCTCATGGTCTATTCTTTATGTCCCCTCTCATGATTCATCCCTAGGTTGATACCTCCCATGACCAGGCTGATGTGACACACCTCTCTCCTCACTCATGACCTTGCATGCATACCTCGTCATCCACACTCACTTGTCCAATATTTTTTTTGATTTGGAGAGCACTGCCCACTCATCAGGCATTTCCGTAGCACCTGTCACATTTATCATTCATCCACTCCAAGTCATGATTGCCATGAATGATACCTTAACCCTTGTTTTCAGTGCCAGAAGTCGGTTGAAATGCTTTCAAAAGATTTTTCATTTATGATCCTTGGTAACGGTTTCTAAATTTGAAAAGTTCAGCAGTGATGCGCTACGTAAGTTTGTTAGTTCAGATAAGACGATTGCATGTCCACTAAATCCGATGCTGTGAGAGATTTCAGGGCCGAAATTTCCTCAATCTCATCCTATGATCGCTCTGAGGAGCTCAACAGTTGTCGACTTCACAAGAATCCTGTGCAACATCCTTCGCATATTAATTTTCATAGGAGATTTGTGCTCAGGTTTCAGTTTCCTAAGCTTGCAGGGTAGTACGGGAGATATATTTTCATTCCTATAAACATCTTCGCTCGTATCCATAATCTAAGTATTGTTGTTAGTCATAGACCTTGAAAGTCACAGGCCTACAATAGCCTATCCTCTGTGTATATGTTGGGCTACGTAGAGGCACTACTCAAACCTCTCTAATTATTCTTTGCTTCTTTTCATCATGTACGAAGAGTCATTTCAAAATTACCTCCTCATAGTCTACACTCTGAAAGCCTGTATAATCCTAAAAGGTCAATTTCACATAGACAAGTTCATTTTATAAGAACTGTTAATTTGGAGGGCCATCCTTGTGCATTTGAGACTTGAATTGAATTTTTCTGGTCAATAGCACCCCTTACAGCCTCTTAAGAACCCTCTTTCTGAGTCATGGAGACCTCTCAGTCGAGGAAAGCACACAAAGGTGGCAAGATAGTTTGAACAGAACCTGTGGACATGCACCTTTTTGACACAGAACCCATGGCAAGGGAAATTTTTCGAAGAGTAGGATGCCTCTCTTTCTGCCAGAATATGCAGAGAGGCCACTCAAAAGTAGAAAAACAATTTTCACTAAATTTTGATGGCAAGAAAACTAGAGTTGGATATTTGGAATTTGAGGTGACTGAAGCCTCCATCTCAGCTGCAACATGGATCCCCATTTCAAGAGAAAATTGGTTCAAGGCCATGGTGTTGAGTTCACCTTTCATTAAATATCTATTCAAGCCTGAATACCAAGCCAATAATTTATCTAAGAGTGTGCCAAGGAATCAGTTGATTGACCAGTTTGACAGAATGTTGAAAATCATACAAAGATATTTAGTTGTGAAGGGAGATTTAACAACCTGTATCATTACCACATAAGGTTGTTGTTGCATTTTACTGGTAAGGTTCAGATGAATATTCCATATTACCTGCAAAGAAGTATAGGCAAAATGGAAGATAGGGTGCAAGCCAAATCTAAGGATGTGGACTCCAGTATTTTCCACTCTGGACATATCAGGATTCTTGTCTCTGAAGAGTTGAGAAAGAAAGAGATCTCGTGGGAGAATTTTTTGGTCACTTCTCACTTCAAGCTGGACCCAACACCTACCCCCCAATCACATATTGTAGGCTCTTCATCACCTACCAGTACTAAAACAAGGATCAACAAGAAGAGAAAGGCTAGAGCCCATGTTTCAGAGATCAATAAGAAGGTCAAGTAAGTTGAGGAGGAAGTTTGTCCTTCCCCACATAGAGATTTCTCACCACCATCTCCACTAGGGTTAGAAGAAATTCCATCTTCTACCATGGTGATATCAAAAAAAGGGAATAAGCTTCTCTTTCCCTCTCCTCCTCCAGCACTTGACATCAAAGGTAAGAGACCTTTCACTAGGTCATCAATTCCTAAGGGGGATTTCAAAGGACAACCTTTACTAGAAACCCCTATACATAATAAGAAAGGGAAAGGAATTGAAAACGATGTAGAAGAGAAACAAGAAACCCCTGTACAGAAAATCAAGGGTAAAGGTGCCAAAAGACATTTGGAGAGGGAAGATGAAATCCCTATGAAGGATTTTAAAAAACCTATGAAAAATAAAGAAAAGGTTGTTGTGCAAGAGAAGAAGCATAAAGGAAAAGGTTTTGAGAAGGCAGATGAAACATGCAATGAAACTCCAGTACATATGTAAGAAAAGGACGAGAAGAAGCCTACTGAGACTGCACATGTTCCCAACCCCCTTGGCTATTAGACCTTCAAGAGACTCATAAGACATCTTAAAGAATCAAGAAAGGAAGTGGCCCAATTGAAAAGGGAAACCATATCTAAGAGAGCCAAGATGATAGAGCTTATAGAGGGATACAGTGACACTCTTTACTTAGAAAAATTTTCAGCAAGAAGGGTTCAACCCCTTCATAGGCAGCTCCAGAACCTCTACAGGCAGAACATGGGTTTCCAGGCTCAGAACAGGAAGCTAAAGGAAGAACTGAAGAATTTCCAAGATGATGTAACTCAAAATAATTTACAGGTGTTGGTTGAGGCTACCATTGAATATGACAAACCAGTAGCTAAAGAGAGCACAACTATACTGAAGAAGCCTACCAGTGCTAAGAAGAAGAAGTCTATTGAGTTAGGTTGAGACACTCTTTCCACCAGAAAGAGTGTGAGGCTAAGTGTTAAAATGACAAAGTAGTTGGTAGTGTTAAACCCCATTTTTTAGAGTTTTTCCTTCTTGGGATGGATAACTGATATGCACATACTAAGTTTTTCCACCTATACAGGCTTCTATGTGTTTAGCGATATGAATTTTGGAATTTTTTGCTAAGTGCTAGCTTCACTCAGTGGTAAAAGCACATAAGTAAATTGATTTGTCATCATGGAAGGACACAAACAGATCTACACACGTTCAGGAGTCAAAGACGTTGCATTTTTGGCATAGCTACCCAAACCCTTATGCAGACGCAGTGTAGGTGGCGCTGCGTAATATTTTACAGAACCCAGAATTGTCATACAGGAGCTACCCACAGGTGCTACCCATAGGCATTACGTAATATCTTACAGAGAGAAGGTTCACACACATGTGCTACTCAATATTGCAATAGAGGGAAAATGTAGCCACATATATGAAGCACAGGGGCGCTACCCACAGGCGCTACCTTCTCTCCTTGTTCCATGTTAGGGGGCGCTCCACAGAATTGCTACCCAAGGGAGTAGCCAACAAACACCAGGGATCTAGGAAGACTAAGCCAACAATTTTGGATAAGTTAATGATGGAATAAATGACAAAAGTAGCAGTTGGTGTACATAGGACAACTACAAGCTCCAAAGGGACACATGGAAAAACAGGAACTGAGAAGCAAAAGAGGATCAAAGCAGTTAGAAGCATGATTGGGTTTAGTCACCAACACTTCCCTATTTTATAGTATAGGTTGTTATGTTAGTTGTTAGAATAAATAAATGTTTTGGGATTTTTAAGGAAAAGAGGCCAGATCGTACCTCCATCTGTTGCCCCCCTTTCTTGTTATAAATAGACAGATGAATTGCTTTAGTGGGTTTGGATGGTAGAGCAAGGATCCCAAGAAACTGTAATATTTTTGATAAAGTGACTGTGATCTAGTATGTACTGGACTTAAGACTTTTT
>SNQJ01S0210313.1:4003-16012 GCA_010110895.2 Picea sitchensis
TTTGATTCCATTACATTTACACATATTCCAAGACAATTGAATCAAACAACAGATGAAATAGCTAACATGGTGTTAGATTGGCATATATCACATCAAGCTACACATACATAAAACATCTCATAAATCTTGTCACAACATATAGATAGAATAGACATCATCATAAATCATCAAACAAAAACACATGTAGACAGCATCAGGATCTCAAAATATGTATACTCATATATATATATCAAGGCCTATCCGGCCATCCGAAAGTTTACATAACAAAAATACATGTGCCCGCAGGCCAGCAAAGCACCTCGGTACAAAAATCGGCTTACCCGCCTATATACAACCAAAAATATATACATCATACATCGGTCATGGTGCCTCTATTGCACCACCACCTGCTCCTCCCTCAGGAGGAGGTGGTGGCCCACCACCACCTACCCCAGGCGGTGGTGGCGGACCACCCACAGGACCCTCCTGCCTAGACGCAGGCATTCAATTGTCATCGCAGCAAGCACTATTGCTCACTGCACTATGGCCCGCCATGGTGGCGGCACCCCCACACACTGCTCCAGGAAGCTCTCATCCTGGATACGTGTCCACATGCCCTCAAGCACATCCTGCAGCACCATCTCCAGACGATGACGTATGTCATCGAAGTCCACTCCGACCGCCACCGTAGGAGCGTGTGATGGCCCCACACCAGGGTCATCGAATCGGCGCCTCCTTGCTGCCCTCTCGGGCTCTGCTGATCACCCCGCGGCATCATCCCGCCGACGTCTCTCTCCATGCAGCAGTCTCTCCATCTCTTGACGAGCCGACGCTCTCTGCATCTCCACCTCGCGTCCGCGAGGTGCCACATCTGCACATGCACAAAACAACAACAACTGAGAATATCAACATCTATATCATATACATATGGACGGATATCTCAAAAGACAACATAAATCAAAAAACGTACCTCTATGGTCAAAAACCTCCCCTGGAGGCAACACCATGTCCGGGTCACCCCGGAAGTCCACCCCAGCATAGGGGTACCGCAGTACTACCTGCGGCATCTGCCGCCATATCCGGGCCGCATCTGCTGAAAAATAGTGTAAACCTTCGCCACCCTCGTGGCGAACTAAAATGGTAGACCACCACCTCAGTCGGGGCTCTCGTGTCCCCGGCATCTCCAGCAGAACCCTCAAATGCAGCATCGGCACCCTCTCCAAAAACCAGGCCACTAAGATGGACCCGAAAGAAAACTCTCCTCCATCAGTGGACCGACAGTGGTCCAACTGTGCCACCATCCTAGCATGCAGCGGCAGTCCACAAGCAAACTGCTCGAGATCCAATACTCTCTCCAGCACCAGTAGTTGGCCACCACTAATCCGTTGGGTCACCAGTGACCCGTATACTCGTACAATCATCGTCGCTATACAACGATGAGCTAGAGAGTCGATAGCACTAATGCTCACCACAGTCCCAGACATGAAGTCCCGACCTGAGCAGTATCTCTGGCCAATCTCGGCCAGCGGAATGGTCCTGGGCAACACTGGCTCTGCCGGTAGGGGCTTTCCCCGAAAGGGGAGCCCCGTCAGAAAATAAACATCCTCCACCGCAATGAAGTGGATCTGCTCTCCTCGCACAAAGAAGCAATGCAACTCCGGACTCCACACCTGGAGCAAGAACTGTAGTAAGTACTCATGTGCCCGTATCAACGGGCACTCAAAGAACTTTAGCAACCCGTAGGTTGCTAAAGTCGCTCTCACCCCAGGCCCCTCAATGGCCATAGCATATCGCAACTGGGCCCAGTCTCGCTCTCACCACCGCACCGACATCGTCACTGCTGGCCACCTGCAACCAACACAGAGTCCTATATCAGCTCAGATAACCATCAACAACATCAAACAGACTCGTTTTTTTACCTTTAAACCTTGCCTCATAGGCGCGGTTTTTTAACCCCCAGGTGCGCACACATGCGTGCCTGTTCAATATACAGGCGTGCATATATGCGTGCCTGTTCACTGCACAGGTGCGCCCCTGAGCGCGCCTGTTCAACATACAGTCGCGCATAGGTGCGCGCCTGTCCAATCCACAGGCGCGCACTGATGCGCGCCTGTTCAACCCACAGGCGCGCCCCTCGGGCGCACCTTAAATTCCCCCTACCGCGCACCCATGCGCGCATATTCGGGGAACATGCGCGCATGTATACGCGCCTTTCATCGAATCGCCCGTGCACGTGGGCCCACAACCCCCTAAAAACCCCTGTACGGCCCTCCATACAAACCCTGCCCCAAAATTGAAAACCTATTTCTATGCAGGACGATCAGACCACTAACCTGATACTTGCAAAATGTCAATCGGATACCTCGTCCTCCCCGAATCTCCAAATCTCCTCTGAAAACTGCTCGTCCAGTCACTATTGCAGCAGTTACAAATGAGGTGGCAATGTGGGCCCTACAGCTATATATAGGCCTTTTTCCAAACTTCCACCCACTATTCTGGGAGCTCACGGTGTCCATTTTCCAAACTGTCTTCAGCCACGGGATCAGCATCCCTCCACCTACATCATAGCTGTCCCTAGGTCACTTTTCATCCCGAGCCCTCGAGGTGCCTTTTTTCCATATCATGATCAGGTACGCGCACGCATTGTCACATTTGTCCAATATATGCTCATATCTTTGATTCTCTTCAGATATAGTTCACTTTGGGTATTTGGTTGTTATGTGCGCAGGTACTTGCTCATCGGTCATCGACATCATCCCTTCAGGTATATATTCAGCACTGGCATGTAGTCTCTCCCACTGTATTGCATTTACATTTCCAGTCACACCCGCTGATATTGGCCTTTGGTTTCCTCATTCCCGCCTCTACAGTACCCTCGCCTCCATTTACAACTACGGTACTGTCACCCGGTAGCATTCTCACCCACATGAGTTGTAATCTAGAAAAAGCATGAAACTATCCTAGATTGAACATATGGGCATGTATGGGCTCGTTACGACCTTTAAAATCTCCTAGTGTTTTGATCTAAGAAAGCCAAATTTCCAACCACTATTCTACTTTTGTAGCATGTGGGCATGTATGGGCCCGTTACAAGTTTAAAAAGTGTTTGAAAAATGAAACTAAGAGGGGTCCCAAAAAGGGTCGTTGTCCTCTCCTAAAGGTTTCAAAATTTTGTTAAGGGAGATGAAATTGTTTTACAACCTCTTTCTGATTCTCAAGATCGCTTGAATGCGCGAGAGAAGAGCATACTCAACGATTGTTACTTCAACTTCTAGTCCCAAATGTGAGTTAGATGTGATTAAGTATGACTATCCAACTTATATTATTAGTCAAAACAAGCCATCCACATGGCTAAAAGCAAAGAAGGGAAATTGATTTTTATCCTCCTAAGTGCCTATGTATGTTAGACTAACCCCTTTATATGGTGAGGGGACTAAGTGTGGTACGGTATTTAGAGCATGCATAACATCATCCTTAAGAAGGCAAAAGACCTTCCCCACATCCCAACAACTTACAATGAGAAATTTTAATCAAATGCATGGCCCCCAGTGCAGATAGAGGCGCACAGGGCACAGGCGCGCGAGCAGATTTCAAACCAAAAGCACATGCGCGCAGAGAAAGGTTGTTACGAAAGCACATGTATGCACGATGTGTGTCTGTGGGGTGGAATACCCGCGCACCTGTGACAAACGGCCGAGAAAGAAAATCCAGATGGATTTCTCTCAATTCTCTTGTGAATTGACTGGTTAGCAGGTCGGCAGAGGTCGGTTTGTGCACCTGCAAGTTAAACAAACTAAAAGGAAAGCAAAATAAACCCAAATGAGGGAGGAATTGATACCTTCTCCCCAGTATGGTCGCCAATCTGTTTGCACCCTTTTTGTTGACTTGGTGAGAAAATCAAGGGTGCTTACATGCCCAGTTGGGTCTTGCTGAGCATGAAAGTTGTAGAGAAAAAAGTTAGAGAAAGAAAACCAAAACTATAAGCAAGAATTAAACTAATACAAACTAAAATCATGAGCATATGGATAAAGAAATAAAAAACACAAAAATACCAATATCACCAATGTTTTTGGGCTGATCTATTGATGAAATCAAAGCACAATGAAGAAAGGGGACTATGAGTCCCTTCTTCCTCCAAAGGAAGGCTCTTGGGCCCTCACAAACTTGCTCTCCTTACAATAAGAAAATGGAAATGATGGTGAAGGAACTCCTAGCACATCCACTCAATGGAGAGGTGGATAGCTCAATGAAATGGTGCCAATGTGTTATTTTCAAGGAGTGAGTCCTTAAAACACACTAGGCAGAATAACATTACATGAAATTCCTTGAGAAAATGATGTTTCTTCATGGATTTTTATAGCATTGCATTGGGTGATTATGTAACTCCTTTGAAGTGTGAAAAGGGGCTCTTTAGGGCTTCATTAGGTCTTTGACCAGCCTACCATGCAGATTTAGCTCAGATTTGAGGGTCAAATTGGCTTGGGAGCTGATCCATAAGTGGTTGGGAGGCCGACCAATTCAATAAATGCACCGTTTAGCAGGTGCGCGGGTTTTTGCGCCAACAACCGTGCATCGTGCGCGTATGCGCACATGGTACATTCCTGTTCTGCACATGTGCGCGCGCACCAAACTTCTGTAAAGCCCCCTTCAATTTTTGGTTACTTTGTATAGTTTTTGACCTTTTTGGAATGCTGTGAAATTAATTCAGTGCCATGAATGACTTCATTTATGTTTGACGATGCTGAGTTCTTGTCGCCATGTGGGGACGAAATTTCAGTGATAAAAAATAGGACAAGACCTTTCTCTAGTCATAGTTAAGGTGAATTCTCCAGCTTCAATTCTACTTAAATCTGGGAGGAAGTATAATCTGTGATGAAGATCGTCCCAGGGTTTGTCTAGACTAGTCATTGCTTCAATTACTTCTTCATCAGAGGGCAAGACTAAGTCTAATGAATCAGTGTCAGCGAGAGAACCTTGAGCCCAAATAGTCTCTAGAGGTGGATCTAACTCTTGTGCAGGAGTTGGATCTATGTCGACCGAAACTTGCAGGACTAAAGAGTACACTACTTCATCTGTGGACAAGGGGATGGACATGCCCTCATGCCCTGTCCCTTCCATCGTGACCAATGGGGAAGGAAGTATCCACAGATCGTTGAAGTAAGTCATGCGAAACGAAGAAACTTGGAAAATCTCAACCTTATGGTGGTCGGATATGATTTTGACATCGCCTTGAGGGGGAGGGTAATTGAAGGTACCCATAAAATATGGGCACAAACCAACCCCTACGTGGACTACACCTGGTTGGGGATTATCAGTCATCAGGACCACGGATACCCCCAATGAAGGGTCAGATCTGGAGAAAGGAAATTGATCAATGGTGACAATCTAGTCCTTGTGTGGAAACAACAAGACTCAGAACACTGTAGCAACCACTGCTTGCATGGTGTAAGTCCAACTCCTTCCGAACAAGAGATTGTAGTAGAGGGACGTGTTGACTACTTCTACCTCGATGCACACGGTCTTCCCTCCTAACTACATGATGAAAGAGGAAATGATACCATGTGGTCAAAACGAATGACCGTCGAAAGCAGTGAGAAGAGTAGGCGATGGAGACAAAACAAGCTGGCCAATGGCCTTCCAACATGCCAACGACATAATGCATGTCGAGGCACCTTCATCAACCACCGTGTGGAAAATATTCTAAGTAAAAGTTTTCATGGGATGAGCCACTACTATTTGAAATGCTACATGGTAAGGCAGATGAATTTTTAAGTCAATTGTATCCAGCATTATGGTACTTGGATTACAAGTCTCGGCAGATCCTAAAGCGGCTAACAAATCTTTCCTCTGGGAAGGGTAGCTTTGGAGGACCTCCAAATCAGACATCGCACAAGAGGTTTGAGACAAATCCTCCACCACAGAATAGTTTTTGGCTGCCCTTGCATTTGGGTTGTGAGAAGATTTTTTGAACGTGCATTTTGGGATGTGTGTCATTGTTTCACCCAAAGTCTTCTTGATCTGCAAAGGAAGAGATGGGAGTTCAGTTTCTTTTCCCTTTGCAGAAGTGCTTGGTTTACTGTAGTCATGTGCGCTAGTTGATATAAAAGCATCACCCTTCATCATATACACATTCATGGATGCAGGATTGTTTGAAGATGGATAAGGTCCTTGACTTCCCCATTCCGCGCTTGTAGAGGCTTGGGTTAGGTTTTGCCCATGTTGAAATGGATTGGTTAACATGGCAGGTTGTTGTTGTGTCACAAAATTTTGGGCCTCTGCAAGCCAAGGACATTGGTGGGTCAGGTGGTCTTTTGCACATAGGTTGCGCGGATACCTACCCTTCCATTTCTCAGTGTTTCCTCCGCCAGCATTATTAGTGGGTTTCTTATCCCCCATACCCTTCTTTCATTACATTTTATTTCCTTCAGATTGTTGGGTGGCATTGGGATTTGTCGATTGCACTGTGTGTACATCCGATGTTTTAGTAGGGGGGGTAGCCAAAACAGTAGTTTGGCTGGACGTTGTGTGTTGTATAGACAATTGCTACAATTGGTTCGTCAGTTGCTCAACAGGCTGTGTTTGTGCTGAACCAACAATACCATTGGTATGTGATCTAGCTCTTTGTCTGGTTTGATCAAGTATTGAGCGTGGTGCATCTAGCAAGATCTTGTATAATAAACCGAACTGAGAATAGATTAGCTCAAGCTGTTGAGCTCTCATGATGGCATCTTCTTCAAAAAACACTCTCGACGTCGCGACGTCCTTGGATAACTGTGGGACCAAAGACTTAAGGAAACACTCGAGAAGGAATGCTGGTGGGACTGGAACCTTAATTAAACTCTTCAAGCATCTCCATTCTCGGATGTGATCAAAGATATGGTCCGCTTTTGTCTGTGCAAAATTGGCCAACAATTATATTCCAGCGTCATATCTCACAGCTAATTGGAAATGGTTTAGGAAAGCCATTGCCAATTCGTCGAAGGAAGAGTATCTTGAGTTGTCGAGCTCAATGTACCATTTTGTAGCACTCCCAATGAGAGTACTTTGAAACAATCTCAATTGTATGGAGTCGTCTTTCATTGAGTTAGATGAGCACCAAAGATGGAAGGTGGTCACGTGATCTCTTAGATCTTCGTTAGGATTGGCTTCGAATGGTATGTCTGAAGGTAACTTCATCGGCATAGGGGGGCAACGCGGATCATGACAGATAGGGTCATTCAAAAAACTTGTTAAGTCTGGCAAATGCAAAGTTGCGAGGAAAGGTAGTTTGGGTTGTTGGTGATAACCATGGAAAAAGGGACCTGGAGTTTGACTGGGACCAGGTTGCCAGGAAAAGTTTGGTTGTTGGCTTGGGTTCTGGTAAAAACCATGGCCATGACCAGCGTACGGGTTCTATGTGTGAGGAGACATCATCAGTTGATTCCCAAAATAGGACATAGACGGTTGGGCGTGCATTACATTCGGAGGAATTTGGGAAGGGTTTCCCCATGTAGACCCCATGGGGATAGGCATAGTACCTTGTCCAGGGTCCGATTGGTTGTGAAAATAATTTCCCCGTATTGGCATTCCTGATGAGAGAACTGATCCCTGCCAAGAATTCCAAGGCCCTGATGTGGAAGAAGTTCCTAGGTTTTCCCCCTGTGCAGGAATAGTATTCTGCATAGGAATAGTTTGTCCATAACCGGGATTGTCCCCAGTCAAGAAAGAAGCTGATGAGAAAGCATTGTTACCAAACACACCGAACAAAGAAAATAGTATCGAACCTACCAGCATATTATGTGAAGGTGGTCCTTGACTCCCTGCTCCAAATAAACTATGGTGTGTAGGTGGCCCGATGGACTGCTAGTGGGTACCACTGAGCGAAGGGGACGAAGGAGGTATATGACCTCCCCCGTAAGGGAAATCATTAAAAGGATTTGAAGTGCCCCCCATGTGGCCTTGCAGAGGAGTGTTAGAGCTCCCTTCCCCCAGACCTAAAGTCTATGAAGTGGAGTAGGAAAGTACAGGACTTGTACCTGAGCTAGTCATCCCATATCAGAATGGAGGGCCTGTTGCACTAAGTGTGAAAGGGATTGTGACCGCCACCATAAATGGGATCGAACCACTGTGTGAGGTGGAGGCAGTCGAGACCATGGTGGCTCAGATCAGTGACGGTGGGTTAGGAGGTGGAAACTCTCATGTGGTGACAATCGTAGTGGGAATTGAAGAATTCCCAGAAGGAGTGACAACATTTGTTTCCATTGCTACATGTGACACTGTCTGGCACTCATAAGGGTGAATTGGTACAATGATGGGTGCCAAAAGATCAGTGGTTGAAGTTTCATATGGACCAATATATTTTGCTCCAAATTCTAAAATGGTCGTTTCCTCTAGATGTTGGTCAGGTACAATTTCTTGTGACCCGGTCGCTTCAAAAGACCCTTGTTGGTCTAGATTTCGCCTTAGTGGTGGCGGATGTGGCTCTAGTGTAACCAGTGATAGGCCCAGAATCCTTCATGACTGGCTGAGCTTGTGATCCTCCACTATGTCAGAACATCAAAGACACCCTAGGGCTTTCTATTCGTTCAAAAAAAACAACACACACTAAAAACGTCCCTCCAAGATAAAACAAGCAAACATTAAACTAATTGGAAGAATAGTTACAACAACCAACACTAGAGAAACTTAACGGTGCAAGTGCAACTCGAACACAGAAGTACCCTCTAGGTATACTCTGCAAAGTGTGTCTTGATGTCTATCCTAGGTACCGAGGTATACCCCTGCAGTCACCTATGTATGTCATTAAAAGGATAGGCAACTAGGTTGACAGCACGCGAACAGTCACCAGGCGGCTACAGTTGAAAATCAGGTAGACCACAATGAGTAGGGTATCGAGCCTGAAACCTGTCAAGGGTATCAAAGACAAGTGGTTAGGAAGAAAAATGAGGACCTCAAATGGATTCGAGACCCATGAAGCTCTGTGGAAATTGAAATCGACGGAATCCCAAGATAAGCCCTCTATATGTGTTCTCCACTATGATTGGTTCAACGTTGGAGGGGTTATCTCCGCTACCTTTCCACATGCGATCTCTTGTTTATCCCCTGTGTTAGAGGGGGGTCGCAGATAACTTTCATGATACTGAACTTTGACACTCCCTAACTTAGACTCCAATGTTTGATTTTAATGGCCTTGAAGAGTTTCCTCTCCAACCTAATTCAAGGCCCTAACCCTAAACTAGTTAGTTGACCCTACAAACACAAAAAGTCTAATGAATTTTATATTTAACATTAATTTTTATGGCTTGTCTTAAGTCAAAGGTTATGAAAGTGAAACTAGTGATGTTTGAAAGATGAAAGAAAAATAAATAGAAAGATGGAAACAAAAAACCTTCACTTAACTCAAATCTTAAACAACTTTTCAAACTCAATTTTTTTTAAGATCTTTGAACAACAAACCCAAAGTAGTATTTCACTTGACTACGAGCTACTTATGGTCTAAGTAACGTGTCAAGAAATTATGAAAGAAAAGACTTTTCCCTGGTTACTAATGCAAAACAACACTTTTTAACCAAACAAAGAAATAATTTTTTTTTTTTATTTGAATGCTTACAAAGCAAAAAGGAAAAATATCAACAAGTCAAAACCAAGAAAACTTCTGGCCTAAGCACAGATCGCAAAGAGTCGCTTTAAAAATCACAAACAAGAAAATTAAAATTGGACTCTCACACTTGTCTAAAAACCATATAAAAGGAAATTTTGAGGAAAAATTCTTAAGGAAAAAGAAAGCTATTGTTGTGATCAAACCTAAGTTACTGACCGCTATGACAGAGAACCAAAAACCTGAGAGGTATAACTCTTGTCAAAGGAAAGGATGACTACCTCACCTTCAACAAAAAGTTTCTCCACAAGCATACTGTTGACAGTTCAACAACAAGCATGTGCACGCAAGCTGTGTAAAGTCAGAGCGCGTGTACATGTGTGTTGGCCTTATACAGGCCACGTGTATCTCTGAAACTCTAAGACAAATGAAAATCCAAGCAATCCAGCCCAGGTAGAGACCACTGGTACTGAGAACCAGGATCTCTTGAAGACTCAGGCACTTACTTTAATAGAAAAAAGAAAAAAATTCAAGGAAAACTTCATAGAACAAACCAATCTGAGGTGAAACCTAAGCTATAGACTGCATACAACAAAGACTAGAAAGAGTTCCAAAAAACCCTTGAGAGGGACTATTTCGGACAAGGGAGAGGATGACTACCTCTCTAAAAAAAAAAATCTGGAATCTTACACACAACTGACACTTCCTTAGCTAGCATGTACATGCAGGCTGTGAGAAGTTAGGGCTCGGGTACATGCGTGCAAACCTTATACAGGACACATGTACCTTTGTGGCTCTCAAAAAAGAAGAAAAAAATGCAGTCAAGGAAAGAAATAGAGATAACTGGTATGGAAGACCAGAATCTTTGTTAGCTCAAACTTTTGCAAAAACTTTAAAAACAAGGAATGAAACCAATTTTTAAGAATACCCAAAAATATATTCCCAGAAACCCTAGAGATCCCCAGTACGATTTCCAATTATGTTGTGAGTGGGAACTCCCCCTATGGACTAGCACTTAGGGTTTTATCATGTATGCAGAAAATACCTAAAGATTCCTACTTTTTACCGTCATCCCAGACCTAATCCCCATTATTCTTAAGCAAATACGTAGTTAAGAATATCAAGTGAGCATACCTTATTTCGAGCATTTGATATCAATCCTTCTTCACGCTTGGCCACTCTTTGACTGCAGCTCTCCTCCTAAGGCTAACCTGCATTCACACAAGACAAACAAAGAACTCCACATGCATTTGATCTACAGATTAATGGGTTAGAGATTTAATCAACATGTATGCAATAAACCATGAACACCTCATATGGTGGGATGGGAAAAGTACTTATTTATTATTAACTTCAATAAATCAACTTACAATGATGAAGTCGGCCACTTCTCCACGAACCTAGTCTTGGGATCCTCTTCAACTGTCCTCTAACTTATTTGCTTTATACTTCTCTTTGCACAAGTATAGCTAAAGTTTGGGACAAAGAGAATGCACAATCGGGTATAGTTTCTTTACTATGATTCTTCTCTTTCAAATGGGACCCCTAACCCTTCTTTTATAGGCTAGAATAAGCTAGGTATTTGGTCGAACTTCCGGTCATGCATGGTCAAAAGGTTTAGTTAACTTACCCAAAGCTATGTGTTCCGTCAGCAACTTTCCTTTTTTCATGATTTTGTAGGTACATGCGGGTTGTCTTGGATCAGCTAGCGTGTACATGCGTGCAATAATGTAGCAGGGCGCATGGACCTTTATGAAAGGGGTTTTTAAGAAAAGTTTTTCAACACTGTTTTGGCAAAGAAGGAATCTTAAATGGCTTGATGCCAGGTAATCATGTCTGATGCAAATTAGGGTTATAACACAAGGCGGATCGTATGAAGTGGTACCTCAACTGTATATGCTTAGTCTTCAAATGGAAGGTCGAGTTCTTTGCAGGATGAATTTCACTCTCACTGTCACAGTACACCCTGCTATTCTCCCTCTTCTTTCCCAATTCCTCCATAAACCTATGTAACCAAATCATCTCTTTATTAGCCTCTGTAGCAGCAACATACTCTGCCTCTGTTGTTGAAAGTGCAACAACCTTTTGCAATTTTGAAATCCAACTTATTGTTGTTCCACCTATAATAAAAGCATACCCTATGGTGCTCCTCCTGTTGTCTTTATCACCTGCCATATATGAATCAAAATATCCCCATAGAAAAGTGTTTGAACCTCCAAAACATAATGTATGAGTAGTAGTACCTCTCAAATACCTGAGAATCCACTTTACTACCTCCCAATGTTCTTTACCTAGATTATTCATATACCTGCTCACAACTCCCACTGCATGTGCAATATCTTGTCTTGTGAAAACCATTGCATACATCAAGCTTCCAACTGTTGATGAATAAGGAACCCTGGGCATGTATTCTATCTCCTCCTGTGTCTTGGGACACATTTCCTTAGTTAATT
>SNQJ01S0210314.1:7502-23566 GCA_010110895.2 Picea sitchensis
TGTGGACTGGAGAAGTTCATTTCTTGTCTTTTCTGTCAAATATATGGTACGCTCTCCCTCAAGGAATGCCTTCAAAGGTTGAAGCACGCCAGAGACATATGGTGAATGGAAAACTAGAAGCGGCTTGTTTGTCATTCTATATGTAGCAGTGATTCCCTTAAGTTGCCTCAAAACCTCAACGGACTTTTCCACTACTGCTTCAATCATGACATCCATTATTATAGGCACAGAATTTAATAATGCTTGTGAGATATGGAGAATGCTTTGTTTTACTAGAGCAAGAACTTCATTTGGACTAGACATAAGAAAATTCATTACATGCTCCAGGTAAGGATCATTAACTTCTTTCACAAGGAGGTCTACATCACGTCTCACAAAAATGAAATCCTCTGGAGTCTAGAGTTGCAACGAGAGCCCATTTACCACCAATGTTGGAACTTGGACCTCCCCTTTTATGAGTAGAAAGCCCTATTGATAGCCATGTTGAGTACCTTGAAAGTAACAAAATCTATGGAAGATAACCGATAGCCCACAAGAGTTGCAGGAGCAAGCAGTTCACAAAGGATATGAGAAGAACTTCCAGCATCGTAGACTTGACCAGTTATGCTAACCATCAGTTTTGGAGGAATGGGAACTTCCTCAAACTCTTGGTCAACAACCCGCCTTTCTTTAAAATGCTTTCACCAGTGCACAATCCTGTTTCACCAGCGCACAATCCTGTGGAAAACTCCCTTTAGCTGTTGGAAGTTATTACTTTCACCAGCGCACAACTTCGCAACAAATCTTCTTTGGATGTTTGAAAGTCATCACTTTCAGCAACGCACAGACCTATAAGATATGCTCCTTAGTTGCTGAAAGTCGCCACTTTCACTAGCTAACATTCATCTTTTAAACACACGTTAGCTGTTGAAAGTATTTTATGAAAATTTTAAAGAGAAGACCTTTATGGGTCATCTTATTTCTAAAACAAAAATCAAAACCTAAATTTTGCAGCTAGAAAAACTCAAAACCAATTTGAGAAAACTACTAATAGCCATGCTATCCACCACAAAATGCGACCATAGGGACGGGTTCATTTTGGGAGCTAACACTATCATGCACCCCGGTCCTACTTTCATCATTGGTAGGTAATCCTAAACCCAACAGTCGACATTTCATCATTGGTCGTTGACTGGGTGGTTTCCCTTGTGTTCAACGATAAGACATCTATTCACACATTGGGTTTCATACAGTTTCTTGGATGCCATTAGACTTATTGGTGTTTTTCTCTCCTTTGTCAGTATTTTTCCTTATTAGATGATATTCAGAGGGTATTTTTTGTGTACCTCTTGCACTTGGCACACGCAAAAGACACACAGGATCGTTGGTTCTTGAACATGTTCTTCATCTTATTTTCTCCAAATCATGAAGCTCTTGCTTTGTACATCGTGATGAATGATGAGAGATTCCTTAATGCTCTCATTTTGGCGGGTCTCCTTTGATCGAATTCAACTCATCTATTATGGAAACGAGACCTAGAGTCTTTTGAGTACCTTGAGGCTTGCAGTCATTAGTGGTAGGTTCTCTCGCCATCGAAAATTGGGAATACATCAATGTCTCCTGATCGATGGATTATTCAAGTATTTGACCCCAAATCCTTTATTCACACTTGTAATAATGCACTTGGTGCCTTGATACCTACTTTCATTATTGGTAGGTTGTCTCACATTTGTTAACAGTATACCTCAATGACTGGTAATCAAACGATGTCTCATTTTGTTTGACCTCAACTCCTTAATTCACATGATGTAGACTTGCACCTTTGGTGGATTGTGTAGAAGACACCAGTATGTGGTTGCATCTTTTCTGAGTTGTTGCTTCCTTTTCATTGGACCAATACCTACATGACTTCAGTGATCATGGGAGATTAGAGTGTACTCCATTGTATACAAATATATTCATATTTATTTTGATACTGGTTCTATTGGGCCTTGTTCATGACTATGACAACCTATGGCATGTAACCACATTTGTATTTTCCTATTCATGGCCACAAACAGTTGTTTGGTATATTTTCACATGGATCTGCAAAGTAATTCAAATTGGTAGCCATGTATACAAAGTCAATGCATAATATAATGAGCAACTAGTTCTTCCAGTTGGTTCCCCATCACTCCACTTATGGGTTTTTATAATGTATTTCATCCATCACAGATACTCCTCTAACCTCACATATTAGGAGGCATCTGTTATAGCAATATTTGCCTCACCCTATGAAATTTTTCACAGAGGGCCTTTTTCCATTTCCCTATGCATAAATTTTCATCCCTTTTTGCAAATCCCAGAGCTAAAAAATACATTTTTTCCACATGTACACACCTTGCCTACTATACAACATACGTACACGTGGGCTGCACCACTATAGCCCACGTACATCGGGATTTGTGCCAAAAAATGACAAAGGTGTCGATTTTCCATGTCACGACAGGAGATCTATGATCCTTGTACTTCCATATACTGGAAACGTTCTGACTCGACCCTTCAGTTCCATTTGAAGGCTATAAATGGGCCAATTCTGAGCTATGGAAAGGAAGAGAAAGAATTCAACTTTGAGAGCAAATTTACTCTGGAGAAATTATTCACTTCATATTGAGTCTCCCTTTGTCCTTTAAGTCTGAACACAGTTTTCATCCCCCAAGCTCTTCCCTTATTGATTGAGAACTTCATTGTCTCTCTTCTATGAGCTTGCCTTTGATGGAGGATTGAAGTGGTGGAGGTCGAGCTAGAAGGAACTTGGTTTCTCGATTCCGAACCGCGCTGACACGAAAGTCTGTAACTTTTTCACTTTTGTTGATCATATATTAATAGAAATACTCTTTTTCGTTCCATTTGATATGTTGCAAATATTTGAATTATTATTCCATGGGCGTATTTGTTGTGTATATTAATGGATTATTCTATTGAATGTGCTAACATCATATATTATCACCATATGCTTTCTTTGCTTGGTTGTTGAGGACTAGTTGCAAGTATATTTCTTTGGGTCAAGTGCTCAATGGTGGACTTCATCGAACGTCTGAACAAGGTAGGCCTTTTATCTTATCTTGCTAGCATATTTATTTATATAGCATACTTGAGAATAGAGTTGATTTCTGCAATCATTTCCATCTGTTGTGGTTTACCCTATCCATAGAGAGATTTTCCTCATAACACATTTGAGGTTACAAAAGAAAACATTCATGAATGTCTAAAAGAAAAAAAATAGACAAAGAATGATATTTCCAAAAACATTGCCAGACCTTGTGAAGAAGCAAAATAAAATAGCAATCGACATGGCTTAGGATATCAAAAAGACATCAAATTTCATATTCCTAACTATTCCAAATCAATTTAGTTTGTGAGTGTTGGTTTTCTTGCCAACTTTAAGAGTATTGTTGATACAAAAATTCCTGTCAACATTAGCCATGATATCATTTAGATAACTCTACCATGGCATATCATCTCCTATACTTTACATCTCATATGATATGTGCTCGCACAGATGGTACATCATGCTTCATATTTTTAGTTGTTGTGCTATTATTTCATGTGTGAGTTTATTATCTAGAAGTGGTGTGATGGTTTCCATCATTTTCGTCAAATTAATAAACATTGGTTATATGGGGCGACAGATGTGGGGGGGATAATTTGTGATCCCAAAGGAAATCCCTTTGTTTATTTTTATTGGGTTCTAGGAAATGTTAAAAATAACTCAACTGAAGCTTATGCCCTGTGGAAAGGTATTAGGATAGCACAGGATTATGGTTTTCAAAAGATCGTCATTCTGCGGGACTTTGTGATCCTGATCAGGGCCTCATTAATCAATTAGATCCTAATTCTAAGTCCCTTCTGATAGAGATATCTCATGTTCTAAGTCGTCTTTCTGTATTTTATGAGTTCAATGTCTTCCATATTTTGCGTGAGCATAACAACACTACAGACAAATTGGAAAAACATGGATCAACCTTGGTGGAATATGAAATTGTGGTTAATGGGGAAAGTGACTTTCTTCATATACTCTAGTCCATGGTTTCTCCCTTGATGTGTTGTTTTGATGTTAATTCAGAGTAGGTTGATGAGAATCTTCGGTGGTCTATGATCGATGTGAAATTTTATCCCTTAGCAAGCCAGTCTCTTTCTGATCTCCGGGTTCACTTATTACAATTTATCTTTTGAAGTTTGGCTTAAGGTGTTGTGTTCGAGTCATGTTGTTCCTTCCTCGCATGTTGGGTTAACTATTATATGGTATAATACTAGTGTTGAAATTATCCTTTTGGGTGGTGTCCTTTGGATTTTTGACTTGATATGGGAAGAAGAGGTCACAAGTGGTGGTCGGTGTCATAGTCTCAATTTATTTCCTTCCCCAATCTCATCCCCTTCATGGTATGAATGCTATTCTCTTTTCCACTCTAGGGTAATTTCCTTTTTTATTTCTCTCTCTGGAGAGTCTCAATTTCCGAGTTTTAGTACTGATGACATTTCCCCTTGTCTAAATTAATCTTCTACTTTTTGGAGTTTGGGACTGAGGACTGGGTTTTTTTTTTTCAATCCCTCTTTTTTGTCAAATATTTGTGCAAGGTGGTAGCTCCTAATAAGCAGGTCAATCCTTCTCCTAGGTACATATTCTCTTCTAATTGGATTGTGAACTCTATGCAAATAAATCTTCTTTATGGGGGTAATTATCTTAAATCTGGGGAATTTGTAGCACAACCTGGTCTATCATTTTCTAATAGTGGGTTTGCACATTGAGAGGTTCGACCTGGATTTTTTTTCTGGACCTACTCTTATTCACACATATGAGTTGGGAAATAGAAGTGGGAACATGGGAATTTTGTGGTCTACCTATATCAATTTTCCCTCTGGTCAATTCTCCCATAACAACATCTGTTCAATATTTTTGTGGCCTAGTTGCATTGGCAACTGGGGTTTTATGTTTGGTCTTGATATGGAGCCTTCCTAGAGAGGGCTCAAACAAATTTTTCGTCATCATGAGGAAATTTTATAGGAAAATCACTCTTCCCTTCAACAATCAATGGTTAAGGTTGGAAATTTAGAACATTCCTTCACTCAGATAACTGAGAGCCTTGAAAAATAATGTTAATTTTTGAGAAGTTTGGTTATGCCCCAGCCTTTACAATATTTATCCATCAATCAAGTTTCAACAACACCTCACCATGGAAATCCAGAGCATGGGAAAGGGGATCTTGAAGTTGCACCCATGGAGGTAGAAGAATATTCTCCATAATAAATTGGACTACAAGGGGTTCATGATAATGTCTCATATGTTAGTTGATACATTAAAAATTTGTGTTTTTTTTCTCGGGAAGTTCGTTAAGCAATATTGTAGTTAGATCATGTGGATGTTCCCTAGAATTACATATATGTTATATAGGCTAGTAGGAGAGCTAGTCCTCTTGGCTCTCTGCCAAAACTTTGTATCAGAACCTTTGTATTTTGATGTTCGTTATGGCGTATCTGATTATATATAATATAAATGTCCAGTCTCTTTAAAAAAAACATTGGTTGTAGATTATAACACTTCTTAACACTAATAATTGTATTTATATTTTATCTCATTTTACCATGGGGGGACATATTGTCCTTAGATAAATGTTTTCTTTACTTGGGAATAATTATACTACTAGTGATATGATTGAGTAACATGTCCATATTCTAACCACATCTAAGACTTTCCATCCTTTCCATTTCACTACCATCCCATTCATAAAAAGAAAAATACTATCCATATGTATGTTTGGCTCATCAAATGTCATACAACAAGGTTTGAATGAAAAAAAATGTAATCCAAAGTCAAATAAAGCCAAAAAGTCTAGAGCCAAAGATAAATAATGTTAAAAAATGAAAACAAATAAGGCTAGCGTTATGTCACCTCATTAAAATGGCTCGTCCCCAAGTTCCTATGCTAAAATGCATATTTAAAGAAAAAGGGCTAAGAAAAATCAAATAAAATATAAAAGGGGATAAGAAAAAGGTGTTGAGGTGGTAACTCTAAGAAAATCTCCTATGAAAGGCTTACAAGTACAAAAAATGAATATTCCTATCCTAAAAAGGCTAGTTGGACCAATAAAAGACCTTTTACATCATTAAAAATGACTTTAAGGGTCAAAACATAAAGTTTTTCATGTACTGATTTGGAAAATTTGTATATATATAGGAGACAAAGGGTACAGTTATAATGAAAGGGCACAATGAAGGCTTCTAGCCTACATACAAATATAACACTAGAAATGCGAAATTCAATATCTAGGACTTAATAAGGGGTTTTATACTTAACGTGTGGCTTTATCTAGGGATTAATAGTACTTGTCTCTTATTACTTGAACCCACATAACTTTTCCTTTAATTAATCTCCAAAATAAAATTGTTGCAAGTGCCTTGGAGAAGAGAAAGGGATTTTTTAGACCTCACCCTTTGGTAAAGCCATTTTTTCCATGAAGCCAAAACGGGCCCTTTATTATTTTGTTCACCTAACCAGATAAAATTGTAGCATAGTGTTTTGATAAATTCCAACACATATTTCAATATTGAGTCAAGCAATATACAATATATTAGTATTACTTCATGTACTTCATTTACTAGTACCAAATGTCCCCCTCTAGAGAGCCAATGATTAAACCATGTATATAAATTATTCTCCACTTTTGCAATCAACCATTGCCAATAACATTTTTATACAAGTTTGTTTTCAAATAGAAACCCAAATACTTCAATCTGTTATCTAGGTCTTTCAGCTGGTAGGGAAATTATTGAGTAAAATGGTCCTTTTCCTACTCAATTATACCCTACAAGGATAACATATATATTTTTAAGGATTATACCCATACATGTTTCTTTGCAAAATAAATCTAATATACCTTTGAACTTCTCAATTACCCTTCTTGTGTTTGTTTCCCCCTTAAGGGAAACTACTTCCAAACCACCCTCTCAAGGGTGCATCGATGTTGCCTAGTTGAGCTCTCTTGCCCATATCCTACCCGTTCAAGATTGATCTTCCAATTCTTCCATCCTTACATCAGCCATGATATCATTCAAATGACTCTACCATGGTATATCAGCTCATATGCTTTACATCTTAGATTATATGTTCTCTCATAGATGATACTTCATGCTTCATCTTTTCTATTGATGTGCTATGATTTCATGTGTGGGTTTCTTATCTAGAAGTGGTGTGATGGTTTCTAATATTGTCATGAAATTAATAAACATTTGTTATTTATTATAATAGTTCTTAACGCTAATAATTTTATTTATATATTGTCTCATTTTACCATGGGGGGACATATTGTCCTTAAATAAATGTTGTCTTGACTTAGGAATAATTGTATTACTAATGATATGGTTGAGCAGTGTGTCCATATATTAACCACATTTAACACTTTCCATCATTTACCTTTTAATACCATGTCATTCATAAAAAAAATACTATCATTTATTATGTTTGCCTCATCAAATGTCATCCAGCAAGGTTTAAATGAAGAAAAATGTAAGACAGTCAAATAAAGCCAAAAAGGCTAGAGGAAAAAATAAATAATGTTAAAAAATGAAACAATACTAAGGCTAGAGCCATTCCACCTCATTAAAAACACCCAGCCCCAAGGTCCTATGCAAAAAATGCATATCTAAAGAAAAAGGACTAAGAAAAATCAAAGAAAGTATAAAAGGGGATAATAAAAAGGTGTCGAGGTGGTAACTCTAAGAAAAGCTCCTCCCAAAGTCTTACAAGTACAAAAATTGACCTAGCCCAAAAAGGCTAGTTGGACCAGTAAAAGACCTTTTACATCATTAAAAATGACTTTGAGGGTCAAAACATAAAGTTTCACTTCCTTTTCCATCAATTATTCATTACATTTACCTATATCTAACTAGATTACTTAGGAAATACCTTTTTTCCTAGGAAATTGACACATGTAATAGGGGTGAAGTTGTCCCACCACGGTAAACTTTGGAAATTTATAAAATTAACCTATGTTAAGTTGTTTTGTTAGAGGATATTGCTTAATTTTTTTCACCTAATGGCTTGTTTTGAATCTCGTGCACCATGCCTTGAGATCTGTGTCATTACCTCGGTATCCAGGTACTTGAATGGGGATATGTGTACCCATATTCAACCATATGTACATACATTGGGATCCATGTAAATTTTCTTGGGATGCATGACAACATAGTGGATTATGACAAGGATGCCCCATCATCACTGAGGTGTCCACATCAACAATTTTTACACTTGTCAGCATATGGAGTATTATATGAGCCACATAGATTTGTATTACTTGGCACATGTGAAAATCCTTCAAGAAGGGCACATTTTATCTTTCCTCCCTCACATGTGTGGCTTCTAGAAGCCTCTAGAAGGGTTGCACCTCGTATTGACCCATTCGCAAACATGTGAAGGGTTTGTTGCATGAAAAGAGGAGTTAGCTAGTAGGGTGCTCATGTTTTTTACCCCTTTTTTACCTCACACGTGCTACCAAAAGGTTGATAGCTCAATTAAAGGGAGGATGCATTTCTTCTCTCTCCTATATGGACCACGCGTGTGTATTTAATTGGAGTTTGGATCAATTTGAGGAGGGCACCCTAGATTTTAGGAGTTTGTTGTAACTTCTAGTGGTTTTCTCACATGGATTTCACTCAAGACATTGTATTGGCTCATGGTTTTATCTCAACCCATGGTATTAGCACGTTGTTTCATTATAGCTCATGCTTTTCTATGTATGGTTTTGAGGAGGCCTCTACCTATTTAAGGAGGGTGTCTCTCTCATTTTGCATGGTTGAAAATGGAATGAAAAGGATTATTTTCTCAAAATTGGTGTGGTTTATTATCTAATTGTTTGAGTACTTAGTCATAGCTTAATAATAAAAGGGTTTTGGCATGAAAATTTCATTAAGGAAAAGGATATTGCAAGCTAGAAATGTAAATAAGGTATGAGTTATCTCTATTATGTTTATTTGTAAATTTTGAAGCTAGGTCTTATTATTGGAATTGAATGCCATTGGGTTTTAATTTCTTACCTTAGACTAATGCTTTGTTTTTTTTTTTAAATCTTGTAATACTTAGGCTAAATCTAGAATTAGTTTATCCTCTCTGTGTATATCATGTAGTCTAGGTACCCTAGCTTGATGCTCACCAATCATTCTCTAGGATATGTGTGGGGACTTCAACAAGAAAGAAGAAAAGGGAATCTACTCAAGTGATGGACTAGACTCCATGCCCAATGCTAGCACTAGGGTTTTCGTTTCTTTTCATAACCATCTCAATTAAAATTTTCCCCTTTTTGATTTTTTGTTTTACATGCAACGTAGGGTTTAATAGGGTTTAATTATTTGATCTGGGTTTCATTTCCAGGTTTTCATTGGTTAATAAATTCACATCTATCTACTAAAGTGAGTTTTATATGTAGGTCGATATCTCAAAGTTTGTTCTAAAATGAATCAAATTGTAAATTTTGCTAGATCTAAGGGGTTTATTCTAATTTTATAAATAGATATAGCTAACCACCACTTAAGTTAACTAAATCGATTGCTTCAAGGACTAATAATTTATGTTTAAAGGCCTATTCATTGATCTCTCATGACACCCAAATTTTACTTGTTTTGGTAATGCATTGATTTGGGTTTTAAAACACTTAAACTCAGCTCCAAGTTTTGATTTGAATTAAATGAATGAGTAACACTCTAACTGAATAAAATGTCCTAAATTTTAGTTGAGAATAAATGTTTTGCATGAAAAAACATATTCCTACAGTTCATTTGAATGGTCTAATAAATATGACAATATTTCTTGAATATCATTTAAATGCATCTAATGTTAAGTTTATGGCCTATTTGAAAAATGGATCTTTATGATCATTGTGCACTAATATCATCATAATTTTGGGCAATACTCACACATACAAGGGGTTTAAAATTATAATATTATAATCTCTTTAAAATCTATTGTTAGAATGTAATTTTGTATTCATTATACTCCAAGAGTAAATTGTCCTTTAATATTCATAAAACCAGAGAAACTGAATTCATGGTGGATCTCCTTGAACGTTTACATTGTCAGTACAACATAACACAATTCAATATGGTTTATATATATATATATATATATGTGTGTGTGTGTGTGTGTGTGTGTGTGGGGAATTCATACACAATGATACAACCCTAAAATCATTGATAATTATAGTGTATCGTGTGTCTATAGAAGTGGCACGCTATCTATCATGATATTTTTGGGATTTAAATCTAGTAAGCTTCGATTGTTTACACTTACTTTGTTTTGACAAGTCACACATAATCATAAATTTGGCTTGCAACAGAATTCACAAATGCTTCCAGAGAACTCACACTTTAATATTTCTCTAAGTGAGAATGTTTTGGCTCTCATGGTTCAAAAAGGATTCATCATGGTACTAATTGTCATTTTCCTTTCAAATTATGAACATACCATGGAATCATTTTTTGACTGGGAATTGGTAAACATATTTTTTTGTATACACTTTGGTAAACATATTTTTTGTATAAACATATTTCCTTTCATATTTCTTTCCCAAAGTTAGTTGAACAACGCATTGCATTTTTATCATGATCTATACATTATAAGGATGAATTGATTTGGTTAAGAAAAAGAATAATAAATTTAAGCTAAAATATCCCAATCCTCAATGATTGGCTTAGGTTGACTGTATGGATCCCCCTAGGCTAGGATAGTTTTCCTTAGTTTTAAGTGTGGGGCAAGCCTACCTAGGTGACAATGGGTAGCTTTCTTGTAGTGCCTCTGAGCTCTCCCACCAAGGTTAGGAATTTTTCCTCATGGGGTAGAGTTTGAGAGGTAATAGTACCCTTATAAAATATCAATATACCATCCACAAACAAAATATGTGAGATATTACAAATTTTTCCAATGTTTACCCCCTTGAAACTATCATTTTCTAAAGCCTCTTTTATTAACCTAGTCAATCCCTCATTAACTAAAAGGAAAAGGAGAGGGGATAAGGGGCACCCATGTCTAAGACCTCTTCCTAATATAAAGAAAGGGGATGTTTCCCCATTGATTAAGATAACAAAATATATTTAAGTAATGCATCTCATCACTCAAAAAACAAATTGATGATATAAACCTAAGTGTATAAGAATAAGTTTAAGGTAAATCTAGCTTACACTATGATATTCTTTAGAAAGGTCCACTTTAGTTACCAACTATATTTAGTTCCTAACTTCAATTGAATAAAGGATTTCGTGAGCTATCCTAATTGCCTCGTGGATTTTTCTTCCTTCTAAAGACCCAAACTCTTCTCCAAAGGTTTTTTTTATAAAACACTTTTCAATCTTCTAGAAATAATCTTTGAGATGATTTTATAGATGCACTTGCATAAAGAGATTGACCTGAATTTTTTAAAGGTTGTCGGATTATCCTATTTTGGAATCAATTCCATAAAGTTTTTTTTGTAAGCTCTAATCATTTTTCTTGTGGTTATTGTATACTCCACCACCCTTCTTAAGTCTTCTTCTATGAATTCATAACAGCCTAAAAATAATTCCATAGGAATATCAATTGACCCTCGACTTTTGTCCTTTTAAAAGCCTATAAGATTTGTTGCAATTCTTCTTTTACAACATTTTTCATTATCTACTTATTGTCCTCCCAATTGACAAAGCTAGGAGAGGATTTTGATAGATTTATTTCCTTATCAAATATAGCTATCAAATCTAGATTTATATTTACAGCAATAAAATCTAGATTTAGTTCATAGATTGAAATAATAAAATATGGATTTATATTTACAACAAACCAAATATTAAAATTAACGTACAATGGAAACCTCTTCAAAAATGATTCTTCCAACCAAGTCTTAATTGGTTAGTTAAAATAAAATTGGAAGTATTTTAATGCTCGTGAAGGGTTCCTAGGTAAAATACATATATCATCAAGATAATTAATCATAAATTTAGGATTGAATTTGGGTGTGATTGTTCCCACTAAAGGAATTTGACCATTTTTAAATTGAGAAAAAACAAAATGAGAATTTGTTATAACTATTTACTCACTATGGAGTATCTCATTTTGTGTCGTAGATTCCCATTTAGACTTGATAACATAAGAAACTGACATAACCATCACCTTAGAGTGAAGTTCCTTGGTGTCATCAATATCCAATGGATCATCACAAATCGTTTCCTTCTCTTTCAATTCGGAGTAAAGCGTGAAGTGAATAGCATCATTAGATGAATAGTGTAAATATGCATGTGATTTGTCAATATCGTCCATGAAATGATCATTTTCTGGCTGATAATCCTGAGCTTAATTAAATGCAAATTCATAATTTATCTAATGTGTAATAATTCATTTTTCATCTGAATGTAAATTGACACATAAAGGAGTTTCAATGCGATACTCAAAATAATTACCATCATCAAACTGATTAGGATATAAAGAGAAATAACTTTCAGAACATATGTAATTAAACGCTTCTCTATTAATCAAATGGTCGTCATTATTTTTGGAATGAAGGTCTTTTGTTTCCACTAAATTTCCTTCAACATAGGTAGCATTAATATGAGTTTCAAAGTGATTTGAAACAATTTCAGGATTAACATTTGTATCTTTAGATATTTCCTTAAGATTTTGAAACGATGTGTTATAATATCTTATCATATGTGATTGAATAACAATGTCATTGTCATTAATGGAATCATATGAATCATACCTAGAATCAAAGTTAACCAATGGACTAATGTCTTCATTAAGATGCATTTCATGTGCATCATTAATGTTTTGTTTATGTGTGCAAGGAAGAGAACAAAGATCAAGAAAATCTTCCATAAAATCTTCTCCAGTAGGTTTGTCATTCAAAGGAAATCTATAGAAAATTGACAAATATCTGGAAAAAAAATTATTCTATAGACTCACCTTCATATTTATGAATATTTTCTAATTCCAAACAAAACTCATCATAATAATAATTATGATGGGAAGCTATAAATAATTCCATAAATTGTTTGCGGGTATGTATAGATTTGGCAGGAAATACCTAGAACCATCTCTTGATTCTTCCTCTTAACGTGACAACACATAGTGTGCACACTTCATTATAGTTAGATGTATTAAGAAAATTCCATCTGTGATTTAAATGGAAAATATGATAAAATGCAGAAAATTCACCCTCACTGTCAAATTTCAACTTTGACAAGAAAATGGTGGTCTTTTTAGAAATGCTCCTTGTTGGTTGTGAATCCTGATTATCTTTCTGATTCAGATGTTTGTTTCAGCCGTGCTTGGACCCCATTCCCTAATGTGGGGTGTGGGGGTTATTTCCCCCCCCACAACATTTTCCAAGGGGTTCCAGGGGGGGGGGCAAGCCTCCTTGTAAAATACTTTAATTTCGTAGTCATTCTGGACTATTCATTATAAGGTCGCAAATTTGATGGTAGAAGTTATTTTAGGGTTTTTTTTCCCTAGAAGGAAACCCTCTTTTATGAGGGAATTGTATTGTGGTTGTGTATGTGTGTGATTATTGTATTCTGAGAGAGGAGGTTGTGAGAGAAATAAGAGGAAGTTACATCAAATGTGTTATAGGTTGTATCCATTCATTTTGTTGGATAATAAAAAGGAAGGACCTGGCAATTTCTCTGGTGGGCGTATCTCACACTGGGTGAACCATGTATATTTTTGTCTCTATTATATTGTGTATCTTATGTGTTTTATTTCGGCATTTGTTTTATTTTATTGCCCCGTGATCTTGTTTTTCTAACAATCCTAGTAGGCCTATGTGAACTAAAAGCATGTTCCAACACATAGATAGAAATAAGATCCATTTTTAATTAAATGCAATCATAGATGGACTTTGGAGAGTTAAATTGTTGGGCACTTCTTCTAGCAGTAAGTTGTTGATGGTCTAAAGAATTCTTCCAACAACAATAAGGGAGGATATCCTAATGGCAAGTCCCAATCAACTTCACTCGCATTTGGAGTAGTGGTCTCCACCGATATGTGGCCCTAGCTTCCACCAAAAATGGTTGGATACAATAATATTGATCCGATTGAAAGTATTTAATCCAAGGATTTAAAATCTATTATATATATTATATATAATAACTATAATTAATACTATATCTAACTAATATATCCTAGATATCTAGGAGCGGATTTATTTGAATCAGACATAAGAAGAATGATTGATTACTATATTTAAATAATTAATTCACAAAACTATGTAAATGTTTAATCTCAAGTACATATATGAATATTTTTCAAATACATAGTTAATTTAAAAACAATATGTCAAACATACTCTCATATCCAATAAAATACCAATCGAAGAAATAATTGAAACACGAAAGGAATTTCATGTATCGATATGAAAATGCAAACTACACAACTTACAAAAATGCAAATTGAACAATCACATATTCACACATTTTATTTCTGCAAAAGATATTTGACCTTCAATTATCTCTTGAAATGGGTAATAGTATACATGTTTAATACAATTTTTTCCAATCTCTGGCAAGAATTCCCTACATATTGATACAAACAAGTTGAATATCAGTAATTCATCCCCCTACATAACATGCAACAAAATGGTCTTACTATGTGTATATGTCAAATAAAAGACCAAATTAAAGGCTCTCATCAAAAACTTATCAGTGAAGACTAGCATTATGATCAATCATTAAAGAAGAGAAATGAAGTTTGTACAATGGTATAAGTAATGAAATGCATCAATATGATTTTTTCAAATAACTACTCAAATGCTACCATGATAAATCATTAATCCAACCATGGAATATCTTAGCAATTGATATGATTCCAACATTCATCCTTTTGAGTGTGAAATTATCTTATCCAAATTATAAGGATGTTGGCATAACTCAAATTTGGAAGGTAAAAAGTTTGATATTTTTTAACAAAAGGTTCTCTTGCTTTAGCTTGAGATAGGTCATAGGACAAAAAAAAATCATTTGAAGAAACCTAGGGAGATGAAAGGAATTTCATAATCACAAGATTAAGGCATCATCTTGAATGATTCTCTTATCTTATCATAAACAAATGAAAGATAAGATTAGAACTCATAAATGAAATAGGGTCGCTAAAATCAAATTGGAAGTATTTTAATGCTCGTGAAGGGTTCATGGGAAAAATGCATATCTCATCAGGATATTGAATCATAAATTTAGAATTGAATTTGGGTGTGGCTGTTGTCACTAAAGGAATGTGGTCATTTTCAGATTGAGAAAAAACAAAATGAGAGTTTTTTTATAGTTGTTTCCTCACTGTGGAGTATCTCATTTTGCATTGTATATTCCCATTTAGAATTGATAACATGAGAATAAAACACCAAAGTAAAGGCTCTCATGAAAAAATATCAGTGAATACTAGCATTATGATCAATCATTCAAGAAGATAAATGAAGTTTGTACATTAGTATAAGTGATGAAATGCATCAATATACTTTTTTCAAATAACTACTCAATTTCTACCACAATAAATCAATACTCAAACCATGGAATATCCTAGAAGTTGATATCATTCCAACTTTATTATTTTTATGTGTGAATTTATCTCATCCAAATGATAAGGATGTTGGCATAACTCAAATGTGGATGGCAAAAAGTTTGATCATTTTTTAACAAAATGTCCTCTTGCTTTAGCTCGAGATAGGTCATAGGACAAAAAAAATCATTTGAAGAAATCTAGGGAGACGAAAGGAATTTCATAATCACGATATCACAACATTATCAAAATCAAGTTATGTATGAAACATAGAGGAATGTAACTCAAACAATTTGAAGTATTATACCATCAATCCAACCTAAGGATATGCTTAAAAATCACATGTAGAATGAAAATGTTGTTGGATTACTGAGAGGGGGGGTGAATCAGTAATAGAGAAATTTAATCCCTTTTAACCATATAATCCAAGTGCTATATCAATGAAGCATTATTATCCAATAGTTGCAGAGTAAATAAGCAATGAACAAATGAACAATCATACACATACACAGTACACCAGTGTTTTACGTGGAAACCCAAATCGGGA
>SNQJ01S0210316.1:5850-16030 GCA_010110895.2 Picea sitchensis
ATAAAACAACTATTGAGTCAAAGTTTTAAAAGAGTGTTGAAACCTTAGATGATATCATCAACTTTCAAAGGTCTCCATTCATTAATATTGGTCTTGGATATGATGTTGATGTTTCCTCCCTACCTACCCCTAGCCTTGCTTCAACCAAGGAAGTTGTATTTGTTGCAGGAGGAGTTCAGACTGGTTTTCTAGAAGAACAGCCTATTATTGATTGTGTCAAATAGATTGATGAGTTGCATTCTACTCACATGCCAACAACTGAGCATGTTGTTATAGATGACATTGTTATCGATATGTTGGGTTGTTCTACTCTCGTAAGTGAACCTAAACCTAATCCTACTTCCTTTGATCAACCAGCACAAAAATTTGTGCCCTATCATCATCCTCGCCATAAAAATCGAAGGAATGGATATCATGCTTTCAGAGCATTACAGAAGAGACGTGAAATTCAAAATTATGGACCACTTCCAAATACCAGAAAATATTGTGGTTGGATTGATGGATGGTCATGGAATCATTTGATTAGATGTTTGAGGACTTCATATTGTTTTGTATCATCAGTTGTAAAGTCATGCAACGCTTCTCTTACTTACTGATAATTTCCTTTGACGTGGTTGACTAAGGATCAACCCGACATGACAGTCGACTGGAGTTTCAATTGAGTATTTGTCAATTGGAGTTTCGACGGAGTTTTCCATCAACCAGAAGATTCGACAAGAACTATTGTTGTTATGTATTAATCCCTCGAGGGGGAATACTTGAAGTTGTTGATATGTGAACCCAACTGGTGTCTTATTGTTGACTCGACTATTTCTTGTTGAATCAACTTGGATTTGTTGAGAACAACCCAACCATGTTTGATTGTTGTTGGAGATGTACTACTGCTTATGTTGGATATAGAGACTATTTGGATTGACAAAGACTGACTATCATGTGTTGTTGGTGACAGTGTTCAGACTTCTTCAGGAGTGTTGTTGTATCATGTTCAAGCAGTTTTTACCATTGATAAAGGCAATGTTGATGACAGAAAAAGTACAAGTCGAGGACGTTATATTCTGGGAAGTATGCATATAATTTTCATTCATTATTCTAGGCATTCCTTATCCAAACCTTGAAGGATTTTTGACAGCTAGAAATGAAATTTGATGACAGCTCTACACATTTTTCAGGGGAAACCTCGAAAGCCTTTGTGAATGGTGTATGGAACTTTGGGAATTTGTATGGTTTAAGGTATCTACTATGAAAAATAAAAGACAAATCCACATAGATATTCTATACATTGTAACCAACATTAACCGTGTTCGGGAAAGTATTTTTGAAGGAAAATTGGATGGTGGTTTGCTGGCATTCAAGCATTACCAAACCAAAAACATACATGTGACAGTGGAAGATCCCTTAGAAGCTATGAAGGCACATAGCATCTTGAATATTTGAAGCACATGGAGATGTGATAAGTTGTAGATGGACATTTTTTGAACAATAGTTGACCATTCATTTTTTGAGTTGTAGATTGTGAGAAAATTTTGAAGGTAGCCAATCCTATCAGTTGTGAATAGCTAATAGTACTGTGATAGTGAAACATCTAGCAAGTCTTTGGAAAAATTTTAATAAGTAGAAAAAGGAGCAGTTTAGGAGAGTGACGGTAATACAGAGAAGACTCAGAAATTACAGCAAGAAAAGATAGTATATTCACAAGGGGGGATACATCAAAAAACAACAAGAGAAAGCACAATCCAAGGGGGGGCAGCACAAAAAAAGAAACAAGTTCAGATATTTTTACCAAACTCCTTCCCAGATAAACATTTGAAGTTGGAGTGATATCCCTCGCATATCCTCAGTAAAGAAGCACAGCTCATGGGGAGCATACCTTTTCCATTGATTTCAAAGGGGGGGAATTACAGACAAGGGGAGAGTTGCAGAAATGGGGAGGATAATTACAAATAGGGAGAGTTGCATACAAGGGAAAATTCTTTCTATTTCTGTAGGATTATGTGTTTTTGAGTATATGGTTTCCATCAATGACAAAGGGGGGAGATTGTTGAATAAATTATTGTCATTGATGTCAAAGGTAAGTAAGTATTCAAATATAAATGTGACTTTAATAAATACAAAAGTGGAAAACTTAAGTGGAAGTGAAGTGATCCAGGTGGATATCGGTGGTCACCCACCTATTCTAACTGGCTCAAAACAGTCTTCTGGCAATTTACTATTTTTAGTAGTTTTCGGTTCCTAAACTTCTGGGGCCATTTTGAGGTCCTAAATAAAAAAAAAGAAGGATTTATCACCTAAATAATTGCCAAAGGCTTTGATTGAGCCCCCAAAATGAATCTCCTTGAAGATACCTTTCCAACTAGCTACCGTGCGCCCCAAATGGAGATTGCATGCCAAAGTTACGCCCCCAGGAAATCGATACACCAAACTACCCAAAATGGGGTACACAAAATTTTTGGCTTTTCATCTTCCGGGTTAGAGTTTTGGATTTTATTTATGTTAAAAAGGCCTTTAGATCCTCATTGTAATCATCTTCTTGTGAATGTGAGTAGTTGTCACATCCCTTTGCGGAGATAAGATGCCACCATTCTAGCGAGTCTTTCACTCTATATTTCTACAATTTTGTACATTTCGGTCATTAATAGAAATTGTGTATTATTGTATATTTGTGTTTATATTTATATCTCTCATAAATATCTGTTATATTATTGGATATATGATAAATATCTGCACATTTCTTTATTATATCTCCACTCTCATTTCATGCCAAAAATAATTTGAATCAGTGATATCAAAGCAGGTTGCTCTTGATCATTTTTTTCATTGCATGTCCCTAACGAGGTCCGAGTATAGCAAGTTGGGTCTCGAGCTTGTCTCTCTTTAGGAAAATCGCTCTCGCACTCTCAAGAAACCCTCCATGGTGGAAGAAAAGAAAAATGACAGAGCAGACGATTATATTAATATGTTCCTTGAGCAAGATCTCACACGACAGGGGGATGAAATGATGGAGAATTTTTCCCACATCCTTCAAAGCTTGTTGATAACAACCGACGTGTCTTCATGAAGCGGCAACTTTGGAGGCACCTCGCCTTTCAAGGTACAAGTTAATTTTGATATTCCTGTATTTGAAGGGCAGATAGATGTAAATGCCCTAGAAAAATGGTTAAATCTACTAGAAGGTTATTTCTCTGCTCACAATTTTTCCAACAGGGAAAATATCACCTTCGCACTCCTGAAGGATCTCCCCCATGTCAAACATTGGTGGGAAACTTACTGGGAGAAAAGCTCCACATAGGAGTCTGGAATGTATGGGGTCGAGCCCACTTGGGATTTTTTTGTGGATGCGGTCAAGGAACAATATTACCGTGTTGGTAACTATGATGGTCAGTACATAAGATGGACCACACTACGTCAAGAGAGGGCCAAGCGGTGTCGGAGTTCACCAATACCTTCCATACCTTGTGCACCAAGTTGGGTATGAAAGATTCTGAACGGCATTTGGTTTTGAAATATCGTGGGACTCTATATAGATACATCCAAACCAAAATGGAGTTTCTGGAAATCTCATAATTGGGAGTTGCCTATCGATATGCTATCAAAATTGAGAAGAAATCTAGACACCAGAACAAACAGGAATTTGGGTCTGCAAATTCGCAACAAACAAAGTATGATAAAGACAACCCTAACAAACAGCCTCCCGAAAACTAGTCCAAGCCACAGGAAAAGAAGGGTCATGGGAAGACGAAGAAGGACACTAGAAAGTGGTGTGATTTCCACAAAATCCCCTGGCACAACACTGATGAATGTCGCTCAAAACGGTCATTGGTGGCCAAGATCAAAGACAAGGAGATGAACATTGATTCAGAATCTGATTCAGAAAATAATGGGAAATGTCAGATCATCGACGCAAACCCCATTGTTATTGTCTCGACCACAACAATTCAACAAGAAGAACCAACAGATCTTGAAGAGGGGGAGCGGCTTTTTCATTCAGAGATGTGGTTGAAGGGGACTCCGCTGCATTTTATTGTTGATAGTGGAATCCAGAAGAACCTCATCTCAGCAGAGGTCGTTAGACAGTTGAGATTGTCGACAACACCACATCTGCAGCCATACAACATCGGGTGGCTTCGTTAGGGACGAAACCTATGTGTCAGCTAACAGTGTCGATTGTCATACAATTTAGACTTAGGGGATTACCTATGTTACTGATGATGAAAAAATAACAAAGGTTGAAGCCTTCTATAAACCTTCAATCTTTTAAGCATAATTCTCCTCCATGATATTTGGATCAAATAGTGTAAATCCATTATCTACATTGCATTCAAATACAAAATTATGAGACTGATGACTAAACAACACAGAAAATTTAAATATAAATTGGGCATTCTAATATAAATTTGTTATTGGTCATGACTGATGTTGTCATTGTTATTCCCATTTGGAATGGGTGGAGTAAAATGACCTTGTTGTTGCTATTCTCGTTTGCAATGTGCTAAAGGTTGCATGCATGCCTCTTATATTACTGAAACCCCAATCAAAAACCACTCAGCAAATCAATATTCTATACATGGAAAGGGAAAATTTAGGCATGCAACGTGTCTTCCCTTCAGCCACTAAAAAATGCATCCATAACAATTGTCATTCTACTATTGATCTTATAATGAATTTACTAGTTAAACATTGTGTGGTAAATTATAATTCCCACATATTTACTACATATAGTGTACATTTTTAGTGGTATTATTGAGAAATATTTATAACCACTTAAGTCCACAATAGACTTTTTTTTATCAAAACAAATGTTTGTTTATACTTCTAATAGGGGTATAAAGGTGTATCCAAACACTAAGTTGTTAACATGAATTGCCATATAAATAGTAAAAATATTTGATCACCATTTAAAAGTTTTTAATTTCCACCAAATGCATTAATTAAATTATTTATAGTTTAATAAAAGGTCAATATGTTTTAACTATGTATTTAATTTCCATCCAATACATTAATTAAATTATTTATAATTTAATAAAAGGTAAATATGTTTTAGCTATGTATTGTTAGGTTATAATTAATGATTTAAATTTTAAATTTTTATATTGCAATCAAATATAGATACCTACCATTACCACTAATATATGAAATGTTAAGTTTTAATTTTCATTTTGTTGGAGTTACAAGTAAATTATTTTACACTTTGTATATAAAAAAACATATTAATTAAATTATTTATAATTTAATAAAAGGTAAATATGTTTTAGCTATGTATTGTTAGGTTATAATTAATGATTTAAATTTTAATTTTTTATATTGCAATCAAATATAGATACCTACCATTACCACTAATATATGAAATGTTAAGTTTTAATTTTCATTTTGTTGGAGTTACAAGTAAATTATTTTACACTTTGTATATAAAAAAACATAGGTGAATTTAATTAGTTAAATTGATTGCATTATCAAATTTGTTGTGGACAAGTTCATAGAGGACTATACACATTGTGTCGCAATTATAAAAATTCACATACTCAAAAATAATCATAATGAATTCATGTAAGAACTAATAAATTGATATGGATACCATGAAAGATGATATTCTAACAAATTTTCATGGTATTTGATCTTTTAAGAAATTTTGAAATTGTTGGAAAATTCACTCAACAAACAATGGACAAGATAATTGTTTTCAAATTTCAATTGCTAGAAGTTTTGCTTCTATGTTGAGTGGACTTATTGACATGTGGACTTACTCACATTACCCTTTAACTAAAAGTGAAAACATAAGTTTTACTTTTATATACTATGTCAAATTCTCTCTAATTTTAACAACATTTCATTTCAATAAATGAAAATACATTCATTGGTGGGGACTACCTATGACAATATAACACAACAATAATCTTAATGAATCTAATTTTAATTACATAATGTGTTGAAAATTGTCTAATTATACAATGTTTTTGGTGTTATTGGTGTTCTAGTCTTTAAAGGAACTATGTAATTTCTAATTGAGCAATGCATTGGAGATTACAAGTGACATTGTGATTTGGTGTTTAAGGAACATAATTTTGCAACTATTACTCTTGTTTATAATATATTCTCTACATAAATCCAAACCAAAACTAAATCAAGTTATAAAATTATCAAATTATAATGCTTTGAAACTAAAAGTAAATAAGTTGGCATGCTTATTAAAGGAAGATACATTGTTTTTAAAACAAAAGTAAATCAAGTTTCCCATATAAAATTATGGGATTATAATGCTTTGAAAACAAAAGTAAATCAAGTTGGCATGTTTATTAAATGAAGATACATTGCTTTTAAACCAAAAATAAATCAAGTTGCCCATATAAAATTATCAAATTATAATGCTTTGAAACCAAAAGTAAATCAAGTTGACATGTTTATTAAATGAAGATACATTGTTTTTAAATCAAAAGTAAATCAAGTTGTCCATATAAAATTATCAAATTATAATACTTTAAAACCAAAAGTAAATCAAGTTGACATGTTTATTAAATGAAGATACATTTCTTGTAAACCAAAAGTAAATCAAGTTGCCCATATAAAATTATCAAATTATAATGCTTTGAAACCAAAAATAATCAAATTTACATGCTTATTAAATGAAGATACATTGCTTTTAAACTAAAAGTAAATCAAGTTATCATGCTTATTAAATGAAAATACAATGCTTTTAAACCAAAAGTAAATCAAATTACCATGCTTATTAATGAAGATATAGTGATTTTAAACCAAAAGTAAATTAAGTTGTCATGCTTATTAAAACCAAAAATAAATTAACTTGTCATGCTTATTAAATGAAGATACAGTGCTTTTAAACCAAAAGTAAATCAAGTTACAATGCTTTTAAACACTTATTTTCAATGAACAGTTATGAACTCCATCTCACAGACAACTTATTTTCAATGAACAGTTATGAACTCCATCTCACAGACAACTGTGGAATCCATCTCACATTTTCTCCATCCCATCCCATGGTCCAAACATGTCTTCCACAGTACATAGTACATGAATCTGAGTCTCCTCCTCTACTCTATTGAGAGTTTATAACAAACCTGCATAATTTTGACTCTAATTTTTACGTCGAAAGGGCACAATTAATGATCATGGGCACAATTAATGATCTTTTAATCTTATTTAACCTTAAACCCTAATCTAATGGCTATGCATTGAAGATGCTGGCATATTCTTAGTGGTTCATAACTTATTGATGGTCAGATTTATTGTTCATAACTTTCTTGCATTTATCAAGAAATCAGTTAACATGTTTGTTTTTTAACATTTACCTACTCACATTAAAAAATTACTGTAAGGATATGTAATTGCCATGTTTAAATGATTAAGTAGGATTAAACCGTGCAGCCAAACATTTCATATTACCACAAACAGATTACAAATTACCACAGAGGTTTTATAACCTACATTCTCAGCCGACCTTTCAGCGTTCTCAGCCGCGAGTTAGCGGCTGTGATAGTTTTACAAGACAAACAAGAATGACAAATGGGAATCGCAGTATCTCTGAAGCGTTGATTATAATAAACCCACCAAATTAGCAGCAGCAACACAGAATATCAAGACAGCATTCGCAGGTCTCGTAACAGCAGAAGCAGCAGCATAGAGTGAATGCACTGCAGAAGAAAATAAACATTAATTCTTAATTAACATTATTAAGAAAACCATGATTCCAACAATACCAACAGCCTCCTACCAACAATACAGACAGCCTCTCTCTTCCTTTCGCTTCTGAATATGATCAGTATAAGACATTTCTTGATCACCGGGCGCATCGATATCCATTATCTCTCAGACTGCAAAATCGAATCAGCCCAAAACATTCCACAAAAAAATCAATATATTTATATACAAACAGCAATAGACAAACACTAATACGTATTCATGTAAACTAATTACCGAAGATCGAGAGATTTCGACTTCAGTTGCAGTGCAGTGCCCAGAAAATGGAGACTCCAATGAAGGAAGAAGCTTGTTAGGACTCGAATTATATAACCCATCAATCTCATATAATAAGCCCTTGCGTTAATTATTAAAACCCTTTAAATTCCGCACCCGGCCGCGTGAGATAAACTCTAACTAAAACTGTAAATTTTGCTCCACGGCGTTTTCAGCTACCTTTCCGGCGATGATTCCAAATTCAAAACTGTAAATTTTGCTCACCATTTTTTGCAATCTGTGCAATGGATAACTATCTTCTAAAAGTTTTAGCATATTTTAAACTGATCCATTTAGTTTAAATTGCAATTTGATATATATATATATATATCAATCACCGGATTCCTTGAAAGGGCGATTTAGTTGCTCCATGGCCCTTAGATGCGCTGGCAAGATATGCTAGATCTCATAGATACAGAGAAATATATTACCATCAGAGTTCCACGATGAGGACATTTCCACGTGACTGAACCATTGTGGATAACATGTGCTTGGCATAAGAGACGTATTTAGGACATTTCCACGTGACTGAATCATTGTGGATAACATGTGCTTGCATAAGAGACGTATTTGGGAGGAATATTCCAACTCAATGTTCATGCAATATGCATTAAATTCTTACATGTGGGACAGGAGTTGGTGACCTAATAAAAAATATTGGGTAAAGGCACCTACCCCATGTTGCAAACTTCATTCTTGTTCTTAGAGTGTATTTGTTTTTATTATTTATATTTATTAATATTTTTAAATTTATTGTAATAAATAATTATTTATTAATATGTATTAATATTATTTTAGATTTATTGTGTTTATGGATGATGATTTAGTCACAATTTGAAAATCCAAATTAAATGATTTGTGAGAATTTTTTTGTTTGATATATTTTTTTTAATATGTATATGTTGAGTATAAAGTTTGATAGTTGAAGTGATTTGATAAGATGGTTGGAAATAAATCTCCTATAGATATTCATGTCCTCAATAATACTTTGACTAGTTTTTTTTAGTTCTATTGTTATTGTTATTGTTTTGTAAATTTAAGGAACTAAAAAATGATTAAAAACAAAGAGAAAGGTGAAAAAAGAAATGAATAATACTAAAGCAAAAAGAAAAAAATATATATTTATTTTATTATATTGATTTATATTTTATATATAATTTTAATAAATAAATAATAATTTGGATTACAATTTTTATAAATTAATAAATTAAAATTTATATATACCACATTATAATAGTTAAGAATATGTGTTTCCTTTAAAAAGGTCACAAGTTCAAATCCAGAGGGGGTAGGGTATGTATACCTTTGGTCGTGACCTTAAAAACAGATTATTATTATTATTATACTGGATACCATTATAATAATAGTAATATTATTATCTTTATATTATTATTAATATAATGATAATATAATTTTGTATTTTTAATATATTCATAATTTATTATACTTAATTAGTCTTTTCAACAATACATAAATAGTCATTATATTTGGTTTCGAAATTGTAAGTGTAATCAAATTTGAATTTCATATAAATTCATATTTTTTATAACAAGAACCACATAATTATAATGTTTTGGCATAGGAATCAAAGTTGTGCATGCTCTCCTAATCCTTGTTGGCCTCCTTTGCTATCGTGATCTGCCACAATGGATTCGGATCCTAGAGGGGGACTCCAACCCCCTCCAAACAAATTGGCCTCGGTATTTCGTGCCATGGCCTCGGCATCCACCAGCAAGGTTCATGAAAAGACTAGAAAACATACATGAAATCCTCATATCTACGACATCATCAAGACACAAGGCCCTTGCTCTTATTGAAGATGATTAATCAGACAGTTTATGTAACGACTCTGCTTAAATAGGTGTATATGATTATTAATTATAATTAATTTAATAATATAACTGTCCTAAAAGATTAGCTAAACCACAATTATTTCTTAAAATAACATTAACTAATTAATTATTATTAATTAGTTATTCATGATTGTTAATGATTAATTTAAGTATTAATTAACTCATTAATTAATAAGGTAAATAAATAAAAGGAGGATAATAAGCTATATTGTTAAATTAAGTTACGTATCCAACAAGGGATAACATATTAACTACATGAGGATAAAATAATAAAGGAGGGATAAGGGGCATTAACGGCGAGAGGATAAGAATGTAATAAATGGGTTAGGTAGGGAGTAAATGAGGGGGAAGTCGGGAAGGAGGAA
>SNQJ01S0210318.1:0-10058 GCA_010110895.2 Picea sitchensis
CGCAGCTAGACATTTTCGGAAAAACGACTAAGTAATGAAAAAGAGAAAGTACAGGGGAAAGAGAAACGAGAATTTGGTTAAGTATAGAAGAGGGAAAAGAAGGGCTAATATATTCAAATCTATAATAGATATCTCATTTCCCAAAAAGATTTTTTCTGCATGTTTATGGAGAAGTTGTATACTTATTGCATATACTTGGAAAGAAGTGTGAATGTGGCGGGCACAGGAAACAGCGACTAGGAATTGGAAATTGCCTGAACCCACCAACTTGACGATCCACAAAAGATATTCCAAGAAATGGCCAAGTGTGGAAAGCAGTCAGACGAGCTTCAAAATAGGGTGAAAAGGGTTCCTGAGGAGACGTGAGGCCCAGACGGTCAAATTGTATGTATCGAAACTTTTGAGTGCAAATTGTGTAACATGGAAGAGGGGTTGATGTGGGAGTCTGGAAGTCAATTTGTATATCGTGGAAGTAGGGGTGTTGTTTGCAGGTCAAGGAACGCTAGAAGTGTAGTCCGCCTATCCAAGAACCCACAAGCAAAAATGTCGGTAAGTATGGAATAAGGAAATGGCCGGTGTGACTAGTTTCGCTAATATATTAATATTTGTAATAGATATCCCATTACCTGGCAAGATATTTTCTGCATGTTTCTAGACAAGTTGTGTAGGGACAGTTAGTATGATTGTCTTCTAGAGGCATGGTGAGTTGTTAGCATTAAACCTCAGTTATTTCATACTTGGAAAGAAGTGCAAAGGTGGAAGGCACAGGAAACAGCGATTAGGAATTGGAGGCACAAAAGAGATTCCAAGAAATGGAGAAGTATGGAAAGTGGACGCACGAGATTCAAAATGGGGTGACAATAGTTCCCCAGGAGACGTGAGGACCTGAATGTCAAATCACGGGTCTCGAAACTTTTGAGTGCAAATTGTGTATCACGGAAGAGGGTATGATGTGGGAGTCCTGTTGTAAACTTGTGTATCATGGAGGTCTGGGTGTTGTTTGCAGGTCACAGAACAATGGAAGTGTAATCTAGAGCCTGCCTGCCCGGGAATCCACGATCTGAAAAGTGGTTAGGCATGGAATGGGAAGCGGTCGGTCGGAGTCGCGATATAAAAGAACAAGTGAAAATGTGAACCTGTGAGTCCGCCAACCTGCACAGTTAGACATTTTCAGAAAAATGACTAAGTAACAAGAAAGAGAAAGTACAGGGGAAAAAGAAACGAGAATTTGGTTAAGTATAGAAAAGGGAAAAGAAGGGCCAATATATTCAAATCTGTAATAGATATTCCATTTCCTAGCAAGATATTTTCTATAAGTTTTTGGAGAAGTTGTATACTTGTTGCATATACTTGGAAAGAATTCTGAAGGTGGCGGGCACAGGAAACAGCGACTAGAAATTGGAAATTTCCTGAACCCTCCAACCCGACAATCTGCGAAAGAGATTCCAAGAAATGGCCAAGTGTGGAAAGTGGTCGGACGGGCTTCAAAATAGGGTGACAAGGGTTCTCGAGGAGACGTGAGGCCCCGATGGTAAAATTGTATGTATCGGAACATTTCAATGCAAAATGTGTAACACGGAAGAGGGGATGATGTGGGAGTACGGAAGTAAATTTGCATATCGCAGAAGCCAGAGTGTTGTTTGCAGGTAACGGAACAATGGAAGTGCAATTTAAAGACCGCCTGGGCGGGAACCCGCAATCAAAAAATTGGCTAGGTATGCAAAGGGGAAGTGCTCGGTCGGAATCACGATATAAAAGCATGAATAAAAATGTGAACCTGTTAATCTGCCAACCCGTGCAGCAAGAAAGTTTTTGAAAAAATGACTAAGTAACCAGAAAGAGAAACTACAGAGGAAAAATAAAGAGGAATTTGATTAAGTATAGAAGAGGGAAAAGAAGGGGATAAAAGAGTGGGAAAATAGAAAAGCGGAGGGCAATTTTCGTAAGCGGGAATTGGTGTCAAACAAGCCCCATTGTTGCAAAACCATCATTTTCTAGTCCAATATTTTATCCACTTACGCGTTTTCTATTGTGCTTGTACCATTAAAAAGGGTGTGAGAAAATGTTTTGTTGAAGATTAGTTTTTATTGCAACTTGTGGGAGTAATTGTGTTCTTGATACATTCTTCCATTACTTTGACATATCAACTTAAGTATTAAACTTCTTGCATGATGGGTTGTTAGCATTAAAGATTAATAATTGCATATCTAGAAACAACAATGACGATCTTGAATTTTAATATTGTAGTTGATTTCAAAGTCTCATTTGACTACAGCCACCATAGATCTGGGGTTTTTTTTTTTTTTTCGCGAACAAGAAATATGGTAATTTCATTAATAAAGTAAAAAGTGCTCAAATAGAGGCCAGGGGATGGACAACTAATAAAATTTTTCCTTTCAGAGTAAAGGAATCAAGGAAGCGAAAGGGAAATAAGAAATCATTTTCTTAGCAAGGTTAAGATGAAAACAAAATTTCTAGGGCAGGGCCCCGACTGCCGCATCGTGATTTGGTCTTGCGATGTTCTATTTGCATTACGAATAGAATTGAATGTTGATTTGAAACTGTCTGAAATTCATTTTTGTTTCTATAAAATCCTGATGGGATCGACGCAATGCATTGTCATATAATTGTTAAATGCTCCATATTAGATCAAATTACTTGAGCCAATACAATATTAAAGAAATACGAGACTATCGAACCATGCTAATGAGAAGAGGTGTTAAATTTATCAAAGAAGCAGCAACCAAAATTCCAAGGCAAAATTTTTAATACTGAATCTATAAAATAAAATAAAAAAATATTGGGCAGTGTATATCTATCCATAGAAATTGGACTGAGTTATTTGCACCAAAACATTGAACATATGTGTCATAAACACAGGTACAGGATCTGCAACATGCAGGAGCCATCGAGATGCTTTTCAACATGCATACAAAACTCATTAGCATGTTTTTTTTTAGGAAATCCTTGTAGTCTTCTCCTCGGAAGGTCAATGTTCACCCGCAATATCAATATCTTGCGGAAGACTTGAGGTGACAAAAGAAACAGGAAAGTGGTTCCGTAGTGGAATAATTCCTTGGCTTGAAGCAGGTGAACAACACTCCTACTCCTAATGATGGCGACCTGGAGACATTGCAAGGCACCACTCAATTGTACAAATAATAGGGAAAAGGCCCCGACGAGAAGAGTTTCCAATTCGCGGTTGCCACTGCGAAGAGCACGACATCTCGCAACATCGCTCCAACATTGCACCCCAACAAGAAAGCAACCCAGAATTTTTCAAACGTAGGAGGACATAAGAACCCATCCTCATGACAAAATTGATATTTCTCACAAGCTTCCCATCATGAAGAAGACGAAAAATGTTGCAGGGAAAGCGGAAGAGCCCGAAACTGAAAGTTAGGACACACTAAGAGACCACCTCCTCACAGTCGAAGACTTCAGGGACACAGGTTGCACGAGCAATTCCAAAGGCCCAAATTAGTCCATTCTGGGTGGAAGGAGATGAGTAGTAGGAATATTCCTTGCACCAATGGGATTTTTGGTCCTCATCCCCTAAGATGTTAATTGTATATCCAAAGAACAGGAGAGTGGTCCCACAATTGAATAATAATTTGACTTCAAATATATCTCTGGGAGCATCAAGAGACCATTTCCTTACAGTGAAAGACTTCCGCCCAGAACAGACTAATTTGGACCTCTAGAATTCCTACTCTCAAGTTGCAAAGCGGCTATTGCATTCAATGTTGGTTTCTTTTCTGAAACCCCTTCTTTTGTTCTTGTCAGGCCCGCCATCGTCGAGACAGGAAGTGCCCCCCGTTATGGTTGATTTCAATTTGGGCGCAGGAGTGGGGAAAGCGTATGCATTGCTATCATCCATTGTTGTATCATGGTCCATTGGATCATCTCCTCCTGACTCAAAATCGACCGCATCAACCTCTACGCCAACCATCAATGTAGGCAGGCAGGTTGTCTGACCAGTCGAGGTTGCCTTGGAATTATTTGGCTTGAAATATATCTCTCGGTGCACCAAGGGACCATCTCCTTTTTTGCTCATGGGAAGAGGGAGATGAGTAGTAAGAATATGCCCTAGAGTGTTGGAACCCATGTTCATCATGCCCGAAGGTGTTTACTGTATCTGTACAGAACTGTTGTCGAACTGCTACCATAAGTTAACGAGAATTTATGTTTGCTCCAGATGATGTTTGAAATGAAAATTTGGAAGGGATAATATAACCCTCCATAAATCTTGGTTTAATGTGTATCAATGGAAGATATCCTCAAGCCTTTTGTTCATCAATGAAAATCTCCACAGTTCGTGTGTAATGAGTTTTGACCATTAAAGCTTACTAATTGCATATTTAAAAAAAAGTGCGAAGGTGGCAGTGACGGTGAAGAGCGATTAAGGATTAGAGATTTCGTAAAGGTGCCAACCGGACGATGCACGAAAGATATTGCATGATGCTTGGAATGAATACTCTGAAAGGATAACACAACTCTCTGCAAATCTTGGTTTAATTCATATTAATGAAAAATATTCTCCAACCTTTCAGACATTAATGACAATCTTAACGGTTCCTGCACGATGAGCTATTAGCATTAAAGCTTAACTTCGAAGGTCAATTTGTATATTGTGGAACTTCATGTGTTGTATATAAAAGCATGAGACATTCAGAAAAACGACCAAGTAACCAGAAAGGGAAAGCAAACGAGAAAAAAGAAAGGGGAATTTGCTTGCCAATTTCTAGATTAGGGAATTATGGGTGTTGTTTGCAGGCGGAGGAACAATGGAAACACAATGTTGAGTGCGCCTACCCGGGAACCTGCGATCCAAAAAGTTTTTTGAATATGAAATGGGGAAGCGGTCGGCCAGAATCGTGATATAATAGTATCAGTGGAAATCCAAAGATATGAATCTGCCAACCCCCGCACCTAGACATTTTTTGAAAAATGACTAACTAACCAAAAAGGGAAAGCAGAGGGAAAAAATAAAGGGATGGAAATTTTCGGAAGCGTGAATTGGTGTAAGAAATCCCTATTGATGGTCTTAACAATAACTATGAAGTGCATTAAACAGGTGAACAGACTCTTCAATCAAGGAATAGATAAAGCGAGCCATGCTTATAGTTTCCAGGATGTGTTTGTATAAGAGAAGCATCGAAAAGCCACAAGAAAATCAAATTTGGGATGTTTAAGTAAAATTATTGTACTGTCAACTTCACCATAAGTATAACAACAACGAATTTGAATTTTAATGTCCTGTGGTTGATATGATAGTTCCATTGGACTTCACATAGTATATATCCTTTTATTTCAAAATATTCCTGGAGATGAATTTTGCTAAGTTCATCGATCAAGGAAAAGTGTTAAAATGAGCCACATACTACATTTGCGTCAGAGAGCCTATATTAAAAGGCAAAGAAGGTCATGTATATTCTTTAAGATCATAGAAAAACCGCCAAGATCCTGAATGTATCATTACTTTTCTAGAACAAAGCATACAACCAAGAGCCAAGTAAACACCAAATGTATTGAAATTTGAAGCACAGGGCAACGTATGAACACAAAAGGTGCCAAGTGAGATCCCACAAGGGTCCATAGAGCAACACGCATCGACCTATGCATCAAAAAATTTGATATATATAAAAAAAACACGTGTGGCATTGGTTTTCTCTTACATCTGGTATATGTTCCCATGAGAAAATAATTGGGGCCATGAGATATGAACAAAAGTCTTCCAAACACAAGACAGCACAAAACCAGTGGAACTTCGCCATTGTATCCGAGCTATAACCAAACCCCCAAATGGGGAAAAAGAAACTTGTCAATTACTATTTTACCATGAAGCAAGATCACTATGGATATTTGTTTCTGATAGTACCATGTTCTATCACTACCAGTTTTAACAATGCCAATTTTCCAATATTATTGGAAATGCCTGATGGTTATGCCCAGAGGAGCAAGCCATTTTGACGGTTCAAAGGATGGGCCTCAATTATTCACAGTTGGATACTTTGTATGGGGTTTTTCCTCATGCTTCCCATTTCTAGACTAAACAATCTTATGTGCTTGTACGACATCAATAAATGCACGTGCTTGTATGAATTCCAATGCTCGAACTCCCCAATCTCTATAGCGAGTTCTGAAGATCTCAAGCTCATGCTTCAATCCATTTTGAGCCCTTTTTTTTCAATTAGGGCATCGAGAAAATGCAGATATCATACCATAAATGTATAGTTGGAGATCATCTTCTTTTTTATTTGGGTACCCAAAAAATGCAGAAATCTTGCCATGGCTATATAATTGGAAAACATTTTTCCAATTTGGGTACCCAAAAAGGTGCAGACTCCTCCAACAAATCCACAGCTAACCACCATTTTTTTTCATGTGGACACCCCAACAAATATGCAGAATTCTTACTGGGAGACGCAAAAAAAAAATCAAAATAACAATAGCGATTTGATTTGTAGTTAGATTCTCCTTGTTTTTTCAAGTACAGAAAAAGAGAAAAAATATTTGGAAAGAAAATTTTACAGCCATAGATGTAAAATCCGAAGAACTTGAGTTCGACGAACATTCATTTGGGTATTGAAGAAAAATTACAGACACACATGAGATTTTTTCGTTTCCTACCAAACCTTGATATGAATTTTTTTTTATTTTTCAGCCGATATGCAATATTGCATTGTCCTCATTTAAGGTAAATTTGCTATGTATCCAAAAGTCATGCAACATGTAGACATTGTTTGCCTTTTTCTGCATGTATACTTCATATGGAAATTCTACTAACCCAGGAAGCACATCTTGTAACATAGGTTTTCTAATTGTACAATGTACGATTGTGTTGCCCATGGTTCAGATGGCAGCATTGAGGCAATGTCTATATATGTAAGGGCATTTTTTACTGCATTATAGACAAACAATTGTATCATCATTTATGAAAGCAGAAGCAGAAGCAGAAGCAGGAGAGTTGCATTTGGCACATACAAGCTTGAAGGGGGTTGAGTACGCATTCGCTACAACCAAAACACCCTCAACCTGGGCATGTGAGCATAGCAGTTAATATATTGAACAATATAATATACAACTGCACAACAAAAAAAGAAAAACTGCAAAAAATTGGAGAAGGCAATTTGTATGAGCAAAGTGAGGATGAAATTGTAAATGTATATGCACAACAGTTGTAGAGCTAGTTAGTTTCTTGAGATCATGTACTATGTTTTTTCGCAATTCTGTTACAAATGTTGCTTGGGTTGTGCGAAAGATCATTTCTTTAACATCTATTTTCTTTGTTATATTTTTTAAGAGCATAAGTGGAAATCGCCCTTTATGCAATTGTTGTTCCATTGAGGAAAACAAATTTGAATAGGTGTCGAACAATTGCAGCTGCAACATGGAACAGTGCAATAGTTGTGTAACATAACCAAGATACATGGACATGTGAAAGTAAAGAACAAAATCGGATATGGAGAACGGTACCATTGCCTTGTCATTGTCTGATTATCCATCTTTTATATGGAGAATGTGTTGCGAGCCAAGTTTTTTTTTGAGTGTCACAGTTGCACCAATGGTTCTGATTGGGTAAGTGTCGTTGCTCTATGCAAGTTGGTTGATAGTTGTGTCCGGGATGAAACGATATTCTAAACAAATAGCGGGAATTTTTTACACAATACTTGTTTCGTTGAGCGATATAATCTTATCACAATCACCATGATCATATACTGTTTTGGGCAATATATTAAAATTTGTAATGGATATCCCATTACCTGGCAATATCATTTCTGCATATTTCTGGATAAGTTGTGTGGGAATAGTCAGTGTGACTGTCATCAAGGCTTCGGTGTATGTCATGTCAACATGCATAATGGATCTAGTTTTGTTTTCCTTGTCCAAGTAGGTGTTATAGATGACCTTTATGTCCTTGAAGAACACTTGTCCAGTTCGACAGTTGTTCAAGCCCTTTATTGATAGTATTTTGGGTGTTATAAGTTTAGACATGGTGACATTTTTTGAACAAGAAATGTAATGTGAATGGTAGTCTGCATTATTTTTTTGTTTTCTTTTTTCCTGGCATAAATGTACAAGTAGATGCACAACTTGGATGAAGTATGGAGCCAGATTTTTGCAACCAGACCTCTTAGTCTGTGGAACTTGGGCTATGTTCGGTGTCTCACTTGTGCTCGTTGATACTTCTTGTGAACTGCAAAGTATGTATTGCAAATGACATCAGCGTATTTACCATGGCATAGATGAATAAATAGTTGAGAATATTTGTTTGGTAAACATATAAGGAACACAATGTATGCATCTTTACCTTTAGCCTTGTCAATCTGTTGATGTTTGTGATGATTTACTGCTCATGGCCATGTCACTAGTCCAACTTTTTCTGATGCAAGCATGTGTAGATGAACATCAAAAGGACTAAATAACAATATGCATTGTATATTGTCCATAATTATTTTGAATGTCACATACAGGGTCGAAAGAGATGGAATAAGATGGAATATGAAATAGGGTGTCAATGGATACTCAAGAAACATGAGGACCTGACGGTCAAATTGTATGCCTCGGATTTTTTGACTGCAAAAATGTGTAATAGAAAATAGGGCATGATGGAGGGGTACGACGGCCAATCTGTATATCACGGAACCTCTGAAGCTAGAGGTGCAATCTTGAACCCGCCAGCCCGGGAACCCGCAATCAAAAAAGTGGCTAAGTATGGAATGAGGAAACCATTGGTCAGAGTCGTGATATAGAAGCATCAGTATAAATGTGAACCTGTGAGTCTGCCAACCCGCACACCTAGACATTTTTGGAAAGACGACTAAGCAAAGAAACCAGAAAGCAAAAGTAGATGAGAAAAACGAAAGGAAATTTGGTTAAGTATAGAAGAGGGGGAAAAAGGGATAATAGAAAGTGAGAAAATTAGAAATGGGGAGGGAAATGTTTGGAAGCAGGAAGTATCAACAAAGGCCCATTGTTGCCAAATCATTGTTTTCTAGTCCAATATTATATGCACCCACCCATTTTGTCTGTTTGATTTACTAGCACAGTTGGTATACCTTTTCGAAGATTGTACTTCAACCCTCTCTACTTTGGCATATAAGAATTCATCTTCTTTTCCAACCAATCTGTTTCTTTCAATGTAGTAATGCCGAACATACAGTCTACATGAAGGTAAGTTAGTATGCAGAAAGACATGTAAAAGAAAGAAATATGGTTATATTTATTTCAATGTAGCAGCAAAGAGAATACAATTCACATGTTAAGCCCTAATATTGGCTCATTACCCCTTAATTGGGGCATATTAGATTAGTAATGCTATTTTATTTATGTCGGATTTAGGCCATTAGTTTTAATTTAGATTAGTAATTTTATTTTAATTATGTCGGCTTTAGGCCATTATTTGTAATTATACCTCCTAGTCTCCTATATATACCAAGGAGACATTTTCATTTTGAATCATCTGGTACTTAAACATTTAAGTGGGGTAAAAGGAGGTTGCCCCCCTGAAGAGGCATATTATCTGATATTATCTCTTTTTCAAGGCGTTGAGTACTTTTCCTAAGGTTTTTATATGCTATATTGATGTTTGGTTCTTAACATATGGTATCATAGCTCAAGGTCTTGGGGTTTCGCTGCTACATCTGAGACACCGTGGAATTTTCACTATAAATTTTTTTCTACAATATTTTAGAAGGAACGGCTTGGAGGATATTTATAAGACGGATCAAGGTATGTTGGGTTCAAAATTCATCCCCTGAGGCCTTATACTTTCAGATATATAGCTTGTACAAGATAGGGTTCTGGAATCATCCTGAAATGAGTCATTGCAGAATTTTTGCTATAAAAATATTTCTGTAATGTTTCAGACTCTGAACTCCAAAGGCAATTTACAAAAATTGGTAATGTATCTGTGGTAAAACTTTCAGCTTCTGGGTCATCTTAAATTTGTAGATACACCCTGTGTAAGATAGGGTATTTGACTAGTCCTATTGACTAGTCTCAAGAAGGTGTTCCAGGTAAAACAATCATAACTTATTCCTAGAGTATCCAAA
>SNQJ01S0210318.1:10068-26071 GCA_010110895.2 Picea sitchensis
CCTCTCTCTCCAATGTGTCCCAATCCTTCTACCACCTTTCCTAGGAAATTGAGGGTACCCTTGCTCCTAGCTATAATATTATACTTCAATGGTTATAGTGGATTTGAATCTCGATATGACTCCCAACCATCCAAATCTATATCTAAGCTAGGATTTGTAAAGGACCCTACACGATATTTTTCATCTTCCAATGTGCCTTCATTCAATAGGTATGAAGGGAGGGGGTTAGGGTTTTCTATTCTAGACAAACTTGGAAGAAAATAATTCAAATATTCCAAAAAATTGGATCCAACCTCAATTCCCTAAGTCCCTAATCTCGAATCCCACAAGTATCTGAGTCATTCCATAATATATTGAATCTTGAAAGGTTAAGTCTACTTCATAGTATATGCCAAACGCATTCCCTATTTCCTCAAACACCTCTTCAAACCATAAGATCATAGTAAACCCTAAATTCTAACCTACTCTAGGAGAATACCCACTCGAACCAACCAAGCATCAAATTCTATACAACATTTCTTTAAAAAAGAGATTGTGAACCCCATTATTAATGCTAGTGTAGGATTTTCTTAGGTTCTTCCATTGACATGAACACCTAGACCATCCATCCTTTTAATAGAATCATAGTTCATGGAATGCACCCCACAGTGGGTTCAAATTCGAATTTTTCCCAGTCCTTTAGCACCTCACTGCTCATCCTTCTTCTTAGAAAGTGACCTACTAGTGCTCGATCCCCCAAATCTATGATGTAGTTTAGTCTAGCTTTTTCTCTCAAATTTAAGATAACAGAATCTTGCACCTTTTTTATACACTTATTTCATTTGTGTTTCCTCACACCCTTTGAATATTGTGACCCTAGCACCTCTATATTAGGGTTTGGAGCTCCACTCAAAATGCTTCAGTTCCAGCAGTTCACCAATAAACCCATACTTCCATGACACATATTTCCTTTTAATTGCACTATAACATAGGAGTTTGAATTCAAAGCCTTCATGTGATTGCATTAATCCCATGTACTCACCTATTCATAGGTTTAAAGACTATGAATCTAATCTTGTTAAACACACTTTGTAGGTAGTGTACCTACCTTGCATTGAAGAACCTTGGGGGGGACCAACAAAGGGTCCCATCACCCACTCCTCCAACTGATCCACAATCCTAGCACCTTGTTCCTTCAACACCCAATCCAAATAAATAATGATAGCCATGGTTTCCCCTTCCAATAGGTAAGATCCCAAATGATAAATCCTCCATGGATCAAATGTGTCTCTAGGTCTGTAGACTAGTGGGCTAGTCCAAATTTCTTGACCCTCCATCAGATATTTCATGTAGTCCATAGTTTCCTCCTCCATGTCCTACATATAGTCCATGTTTGCACCTTCTGATACCCTCAATACTACCACTCCTCACCCTATAGAAACCCTAGTACACATCCCCACAGAAGCCCTAACCTAGTCGTTCAGTCCTAATGGGATCACTTATTGACCTTCATGATCCCCGATTCGATTCCAACAAGCTATGTAGGTCCCCGATTCGATTCCAACAGGGTCAAACACACTAATTTTACGCCTTCAATTACCATGAGTTCAATCACACTGAGTCTACACAGTGAATAATATCCTCACAATAAGGAGGTGTACTTGAGAGTTTCTCAAAAAGTTATTTCCAAAAAGAAAAATAATAAGAAAAAACAAAGTAAAAAATATGAAAACAACTTGATGATACATGAGCTTTCTAGAAATAAACTATGTCATATATTTTGAAAATAAATTACATATGTTGGTATTTTTGTAAAACCTGCATCATTTAAAAAAACATTTAATTTGTAGTAACAAAAATAATGCATGTCTCCCGGATGGGGTGACAAACGTTGAGACTAGGCCTAGGCAAGTGACGGCACCCGAGAAAATTGACGTGACAACAACAATAGTTGGTACCTTAGCTTGTTATAATAATGACACACCGATGGGGATGGGTAGTAGGAAATGTGGTGATGAAGGGCCCCGTACAGGCACACCCTGGGTGGGAAACTGATGATCACAATTAAAATTTTAAGTGCAAGAGCTAGTGGGAGTACGCAGATCTCAATGGAGAGTAAGATGAACAACCCAGAATCAACCATGGAAATAAGCCTATGAGATTATGATGATGAGAGGAGAAGTTTTGAAGCATTGTGCTGGTACAGAAGGTCGATAATTCTTAAAACCGGATGGGAGGTGCTCTTTCAAATGGAGCCCTGATTCAGAAATTCGGCAGAAGCGCAACAACGTGAGTGAGACAAAATCTTCGGTAAGTAATTGGTTGAGTGTTAAGCAGGGCCTTGTGTCATGGAAGGTACCCAGGGTGAAGAGATATTTGATTGTGCGAAGAGTTTTGAGCATGGGTAGGGGAGACTAGAGAGTCTGGAGAAGGGAAATATTTTGGGCTAGGTGAGCAGGAAGGAACAAACAAAAGGGGAGCTCTATGAATGTGGGGAGATCGCCTAAAAAGATAAGTGTCATAAGTGGGAGAAGTGGGAGTAGCATGGCCAGGGGCAGAGTGAAGGGTGACAGTTAGAGGGGGGAGAGATAAGAAGCATCCTCCTCTTGTGCTCCTTCTATAGGCCCGTGAATAAAACTAAGGTTGCTCAATTTGCATGGTTGGCAGGGTCCATATTCAAATACCTCTGCTCTGATGAAGAGAAGAAGGTGGGAATATAATTTGAGGATGTGGTGAGAGCACAAAGGATAAACATGTCAGAGGAGGCGATTTTGGAGGAGGTGAAGGAATGGGTTGAAGACCCATTTTACTCCAGGACCATAGAAACCAAATATTTTAAGCTGGTAAAAACATACTGGATAGTGAAAACAATGGTGGCTCGGGAAATGGAGAGGACCAGGAAGGAACAGGGGGACACCCTGCATGCAGTTATAATTCTTGTAGGTAAATTTGAGCTTTTTTTCAAGTCTCAATATGGAATTAAGTTTAGAGTCGCTCCAAGAGACTAGAACCATTAACAAACAAAGGCAGTAGTTGGGACCTCAAGCCCTCCAGGATTTAAGGACTATCCCATTTAGGTTGAATATGATGAAGAAGGCATCAACATTGGACCTGACACGAAGATGACCCCTCACTAATAAGGAGCGTAGGGAAATCGAGTTTGACCAAATTTCGGTTTTAGTTGTTTTAATGATTACAAACCTCTTACCATGCATAGTTATCATAAAACTCAGGAAGATAGACTCAGTAGCAAGACTATCTTTAGACTACTAGTTATTTTTATTTTTTGATAACATACTTGATATTATCCTGATGAAAATCTATTTGATTTCTCTCGAGAATGGAGACTGGTTTTGTTTTTGACAGATCCCAATGAAGAGGATGTAATTTTGTCCTGGAAAAATTGTATATATAATAAAATATTTTTAAATTAAAAAATATAATAATGTATGTAAATAATTATATAACCTCTTACAATGCTTTAACGTAATATGTGTGTGTGTGTGTTTTATCCATATTCCTTATTTTAATGGGTCAAATAACATCTAAACTATTTACTATGAATTGAAAATAAGGTCGCATGGAAATTACTTGTGGAGGGAGGGAAAACCTTCATGTTTTTATCCATATTCCTTATTTTAATGGTTCAAATAACATATAAAATATTTACCATGAATTGAAAATAAGTGTTGCATGGCAACGTAGTCCCTGCCAGGTTTAATTGGGTATAAATGCACAGGGATGGGGAAAAAGTAGCAGAGACAGATGGAAACTGCAGCGTAGATGTGGCAAGCAGCATGAAGCAAAGGTGGTTTCCATGCAGTAAATGACATGTGGCCTCTAGAGTCCCATATTTTTTTTGAAACTATATAATCCATTTTGCTATGTTCAAAATTTTCTTTCTTTCTAGTAGTGTGACTTGCCATGTTCGAAATTTTCGTTCCTACCTTGCATGTTTTATCTCTTCAGTGTATACTTCCAACTGGTTAGAGTTAAGTACAATTTCCATAGACCATCTGGCTTGTATGTCTCTATATGTTCCAGGAGAAAAAAAATTATATGCATAGCAGGAGAAAAAGATAATTCAAATTAAATAAACACAATTTATTGACATTCAACATAGTTGAAGATAAAAATTTAAGAGCACATAAATATAAAAGGAGATAAAAAATAGTTTTATTTGAAATATATCAAAAAATAATATTGTCTGTTACATATTCGTGGAAATTTAAATGCGTTTTTCATATAGATTGGTATTGGGGCTCTCGCGGACCATAAGAGAAATATGTACAAGAAATAGGACTGTGGAAAGAAGAAGTTGGCGACGGTAGAGTGTAATACCTGAAAAGAAGAAATTGGAAGGTATCAGTCTTTGGCTAGACATTTATATTTAAAAGGGTGGAATAACTGGATTGATAAACAAAGCAGGATGTGATTAGTATAGACTTACAGTGATGGTACATATCACCCCTTTTGTTATTTGCTTGTTGATGGCTTTTTATTGTTGTCGTCGACATCTACTAGAATTGTGTCAACTGTCTGTTGCCTTTCGTCGGTGACCTGCTTCAATTCCATTTCGACCCATTCTTCAATGTATCTTCTCAAGGGGGCAACGTTGATCTCACTCTGGATTTTTATGTTGAAAAGTTCATTTTCTAATTCCCTTAGATCGATAGAAAGATTATGCAGATCCTAATCAATTTCTTCATTCTGTACAGAATAGTCGACTAGCCAGTTGTCCACATCATCTTCACCATATTCAAGGATGTTGTTAAACTTTTCTAAAGACAACGCCTTAAAAATATCAACTTGTTTATCAAAGGCTTGCTTAGTTAAGGGAAAGGAGTTGACGATTAACTTGGGGTCTTGGACCTCGTTGGTCCTTCCGGCTAAGTCTATTTTGGTCAACTTTGTGAATAATTTTTCTTTCTTTGATATGGCTTGTTCACATGATTGGACAATGAGATGTAGGTTCTTCACTTTCTCTTTCCAGCATGCATTTAATTGAGTGATCCGGTTTTTTTAGGGGAGATCTTGTTGTCTTCTTCTCGTTTCTGTCACATTGTTGACATGGGTGCCAAAAGGAAGGACCGTGTCTAAATATTAACGTTCTTCATTTTTTAAATCCGCCTGCAAATATTCGACCAAAGTATGTGCCCTCATTCCAAGGGAAGCCATACTTTGTGATGTTTCCCACGCCTTAGTAATCAGTTCCATTATTTTCTTGATATTATTCTCCACATATCCTATACACGATGCGAGGAGGCTAGAGGATCCTTTTAACTTGGTTGCAGGGGTGGCAGGCATGGCAATTGCTAAAGGACTGACAAGCAATGGCTTAGGAATCAAAGCTTCCTCCAATTCCTTGACTCGGTCCTTCAGTATGGCATTATCGGCCTCAATTCCTCCAATGGAATCATCAAGAGAATCTCAGGTTTCTCTGTGAAGTCGAGAGATTTTGGACGGCCGCATGTTCGCAAGGTTAACCTCTGAACGATATTTTCCTTTCTTATTTTTTACATCTCTCTTTTCAATAATTAATTTTTTAGACTCGCTGTCAAAAATAGCGCTCTGGAATACGAAGGATTCATCTTCGTCAAAAAATTTGATATAAGCTATGTCCATTGGACGACTATGTTGGATCGTGTCTCCGAGCTGATCAAGGTTGTGGAATATGCTATCCATATCAATCTCAAGTTCCATGTTCTCACTCTCAATTTCGAGCTCTTTCGCCTACCCTACAATTGTTTTTCTCTTCTTCTCCACGGGAAGCTTGTGAGAACTATCAATTTTAGGGTGAGGAGGGTTGTTATCTCCTCCTTCGTTTGAAGAATCTTGGGTTGATTTCTTACTATGGTGGTTCATTGGAGAAATGCTCCGGGATGTCGTACTTTTGGGAGTGTTATCCGTCAATTGAACACTCTTCTCGTTGGGGCCTTTTCCCTGTTGCTTGTACAATTCAGTGGGGATTTGCAGTGTGTCTAGATTGTCGGCATTAGAAGCAAGAGTGTTGTTTCCAGTGTCTCTATTTTCGCTTAGGTGTTTCTGGAAAAAAGAATTGTCGAGGCCAAGTGTAAGTAAATGTTCTAAAAAAAAATTATTAAGGTCGAACCCTCTTAGGATTTCAGCATATCTTAGGTTCAAGTTGTTGAAATGAGCTATGAATTCGTCAATTTTGTTGACGTTCCTCAACACGAAGTCTCCAACTTTCCAAGGCAGAGGAATGCACTATTTTTTTCTCTTCTCATGGAATAGATGCAACTAGTAGTTGTATTTCCTTGTAGCTTTTGTAACAAACATTATGTCTGTAATGCGACATGGAAGGAGAGGAGGTTTTTCCTTGGATCCAAACATCCTTATCACATTGTAATTATCCATTTTTTCAAGTTCCCCCTTCCTGTCCAAAAACTTTGTTGCTTGGTCAGATATGTGAGGAGCATCTTCTCCTAACAATAAAAATTTGAAAACAAAGACAAAGTCATTAAAAACCTCATAAAAACAGTGGGAGGCCTTTTGCTTTCATAAGGCCTAGTACCAGAAGGTTAATGGGTCGAATTCCCAGTTTACCTTCTTGGATAGAGACAGTTTTGGAAACTGACAGCAATGCGCTATCGCAAAAGCCAAGTAGGATGACATCTAAAATTTCTTCTCCTTTTTGAAGCTTGACAATTGGGAAAAAATTTCATGGGAAATTAGGTTCCCCCAATCAAAAATGGCATGTTCCTTGACTATGAAATACAAAATATAAAGAACCATGCGGGAAATAGTTGTTGTGGATTCTTGTCTCGTTATTCATGTAAACAACCATGCAATTTCCTTGAATGGATTTCTAAATGAACTAACATGCAAGTTTGTGATATCTTTAGGAAATGCCATCAGATCTTCCAGGAACTCGGGAAAGAGGTCCAACCCGTTATTATGCTTTCTTAGGAACTGCTTGGAGTCTTCTCCTTTGAACGTCAATGTTGGCTCCATCAATGTTAACATCTGGTGGAAGACCTAAGGTGACAAAGAAACAGAAGAGTGGTCCCATAATGGAATGATTCTTTGGCATGAAATATATTTATCGACGCACCAAGAGACCAACTTCTTATAGTCAAAAACTTCAGGGAAACAACCTGCACAAGCAATCCCAGAGGTCCAAATTATTTCGTTCTGGGCGGAAGGGGATGAGTAGTGAGAATATGCCCTGGACCACTGGAAGTTATAGTCCTCACACCTGAAGATGTTCATTGTATCTCCACAGAAATTTTGTCGATCTGGTGCCATAATTTTATGAGAATGTATGTTTTCTCCGGACGATGCTTGAAATGAACAGTTGGAGGGGATAATATAACCCTCCGCAAATGTTGGTTCAATGCGTGTGAATGGTAAATCTCCTCGAGCCTTTCACTCATTAATGACAATCTCTATGGGTGTTGCATGATGATTTGTTAGCAGTAAAGCTTACTTATTGCATACTAGAAAGTGAGAAGGTGGTGGGTACGGCGAAGAGAAATTAAGGATTGGAGTTTTCATGAATGCGCCAACCCAACGACATGCGAACGACATTCCATGATGATTGAAATTAACACTCAGGAGGGATAATATAACCATCCACAAATATTGTTTAATGCGTATTAATGGGAGATCTCCTCGAGCCTTTCGCTCATCAATGACAATCTATACAGTTCCTGCATGATGAGATGTTATCATTAAAGCTTACTAATTGCATATTTAGAAATAAGACCTTATGTGTGTGTGTGTGTGTGTGTGTGTGTGTTTATAAACAATTTTTTATTATAAACAAGTGTGAAGGTGATGGAAATGGGGAAGAGAAAGTAATGAATGGCCAAGTATGAAAAGCATTCGGACGGGCTTCAAAATAGGGTTATAGGGGATACTCAGGAGAGGTGAGTGTCTGACGGTCAAATTGTATGTCTCAGAATTTTTTACTGCAAAATGCATAAAATGAAAGAGGGCATGATGGTGTAGTTCAGCAGCGGGTTTGTATATTTGCGAAATTCCGAGAAAGTGGCTAAGTATGGAATAGGGAAACAGTGGTTCGGACTCATTTTCGGAATTAAGGATTGAAGATTTTGTGAACGAGCCAACCCGACAACGTGCGAACGACATTCCATGATGTTTGAAATTAACACTCGGAAGGGATAATATAACCCTCCAGAAATCTTGGTTTAATGCGTATTAATGGGAGATCTCCTCAAATATTGGTTTAGCATTAAAGCTTGATAATTGCATACATAGAAATAAGACCTTACACACACACACACACACACACACACACACATATATATAATTATGTTTTTATAAACAATATTTTTTATTATAAATAACACTCTTTAATATATACATAAGTATGAAAAGCGGTCGGACGGGCTTGAAAGTAGGGTTGCAAAGGATACGGAGGAGAGGTGCGCGTCTGACGGTCAAATTATATGTATTTATAATATGTGTGTGTGTGTGTGTGTTTATAAACAATTTTTTATTATAAACAAGTGTGAAGGTGAAGGGGACAGGGAAGAGAAAGTAAGGAATGGCCAAGTATGAAAAGTGGTCGGATGGGTTTCAAAATAGGGTTACAGGGGATTCTCGGGAGAGGTGAGGGCCCAACGGTCAAATTGTATGTCTTGAAAATTTTGACTACAAAAGGCGTAAAAGGGAAGAGTGCATGATGGGAAAGTCCAACGGCCAGTTTGTATATTTGTGGAATTCCGGGTGTTGTTTGCAAGTCACGGAACAATGGAAGGTAAATCTTGAGCTCGCCTGTCCGGGAACCCGCAATCAAAAAAGTGGCTAAGTATGGAATAGGGAAAAGGTCGGTCAAACTCATTTTCGCTAATATATTAAAATTTGTAATAGATGTCCCATTACCTGGCAAGATCTTTTCTGCATGTATATCGCGGAATTTTGGGTGTTGTTTGCAGGTCGCAGAACAATGCAAGGGAAATATTGAACTCGCCTATCTGGGAACCCACAAGCGAAAAAGTCAATAAGTATGGAATAGGGAAATGGTCGGTGGAATTCGTTTTCACTGATATATTGATATTTGTAATAGATATCCCATTACCTGGCAGGATATTTTCTGCATGTTTCTGGACAAGTTGTGTAGGGACAATTATTATGATGGTCTCCTCGAGGCATGGTGAGTTGTCATCATTAAACCCCAGTTATTTCATACTTGGAAAGAAGTGTGAAGGTGGCAAGCATAGGAAATATCGATTAGGAATTGGATATTTCATGAACCCGACGATCCACAAAAGAGATTCGAAGAAATGGCGAAGTATGGAAAGCGGATGGATGGGCTTCAAAATGGGGTGACAATAGTTCCACGAGAGACGTGAGGACCTGACGGTCAAATTGTAGGTCTCGAAAATTTTGAGTGCAAACTATGTAACACAGAAGAGGGTATGATGTGAGAGTTTGGTGTTAAATTTGTATATCGCAGAAGTCAGGGTGTTGTTTGCAGGTCACAGAACAATGGAAGTGCAATATAGAGCCCGCCTACCCTGGAATCTGCGGTTGGAGAAGTGGCTAGGTATGGAAGGGGGAAGTGGTCGGTCGAAGTTGCAATATACAAGCACGAGTGCAAATGTGAACCCGTGAGTCCGCCAACCCACGCAGCTAGACATTTTCGGAAAAACGACTAAGTAATGAAAAAGAGAAAGTACAGGGGAAAGAGAAACGAGAATTTGGTTAAGTATAGAAGAGGGAAAAGAAGGGCTAATATATTCAAATCTATAATAGATATCTCATTTCCCAAAAAGATTTTTTCTGCATGTTTATGGAGAAGTTGTATACTTATTGCATATACTTGGAAAGAAGTGTGAATGTGGCGGGCACAGGAAACAGCGACTAGGAATTGGAAATTGCCTGAACCCACCAACTTGACGATCCACAAAAGATATTCCAAGAAATGGCCAAGTGTGGAAAGCAGTCAGACGAGCTTCAAAATAGGGTGAAAAGGGTTCCTGAGGAGACGTGAGGCCCAGACGGTCAAATTGTATGTATCGAAACTTTTGAGTGCAAATTGTGTAACATGGAAGAGGGGTTGATGTGGGAGTCTGGAAGTCAATTTGTATATCGTGGAAGTAGGGGTGTTGTTTGCAGGTCAAGGAACGCTAGAAGTGTAGTCCGCCTATCCAAGAACCCACAAGCAAAAATGTCGGTAAGTATGGAATAAGGAAATGGCCGGTGTGACTAGTTTCGCTAATATATTAATATTTGTAATAGATATCCCATTACCTGGCAAGATATTTTCTGCATGTTTCTAGACAAGTTGTGTAGGGACAGTTAGTATGATTGTCTTCTAGAGGCATGGTGAGTTGTTAGCATTAAACCTCAGTTATTTCATACTTGGAAAGAAGTGCAAAGGTGGAAGGCACAGGAAACAGCGATTAGGAATTGGAGGCACAAAAGAGATTCCAAGAAATGGAGAAGTATGGAAAGTGGACGCACGAGATTCAAAATGGGGTGACAATAGTTCCCCAGGAGACGTGAGGACCTGAATGTCAAATCACGGGTCTCGAAACTTTTGAGTGCAAATTGTGTATCACGGAAGAGGGTATGATGTGGGAGTCCTGTTGTAAACTTGTGTATCATGGAGGTCTGGGTGTTGTTTGCAGGTCACAGAACAATGGAAGTGTAATCTAGAGCCTGCCTGCCCGGGAATCCACGATCTGAAAAGTGGTTAGGCATGGAATGGGAAGCGGTCGGTCGGAGTCGCGATATAAAAGAACAAGTGAAAATGTGAACCTGTGAGTCCGCCAACCTGCACAGTTAGACATTTTCAGAAAAATGACTAAGTAACAAGAAAGAGAAAGTACAGGGGAAAAAGAAACGAGAATTTGGTTAAGTATAGAAAAGGGAAAAGAAGGGCCAATATATTCAAATCTGTAATAGATATTCCATTTCCTAGCAAGATATTTTCTATAAGTTTTTGGAGAAGTTGTATACTTGTTGCATATACTTGGAAAGAATTCTGAAGGTGGCGGGCACAGGAAACAGCGACTAGAAATTGGAAATTTCCTGAACCCTCCAACCCGACAATCTGCGAAAGAGATTCCAAGAAATGGCCAAGTGTGGAAAGTGGTCGGACGGGCTTCAAAATAGGGTGACAAGGGTTCTCGAGGAGACGTGAGGCCCCGATGGTAAAATTGTATGTATCGGAACATTTCAATGCAAAATGTGTAACACGGAAGAGGGGATGATGTGGGAGTACGGAAGTAAATTTGCATATCGCAGAAGCCAGAGTGTTGTTTGCAGGTAACGGAACAATGGAAGTGCAATTTAAAGACCGCCTGGGCGGGAACCCGCAATCAAAAAATTGGCTAGGTATGCAAAGGGGAAGTGCTCGGTCGGAATCACGATATAAAAGCATGAATAAAAATGTGAACCTGTTAATCTGCCAACCCGTGCAGCAAGAAAGTTTTTGAAAAAATGACTAAGTAACCAGAAAGAGAAACTACAGAGGAAAAATAAAGAGGAATTTGATTAAGTATAGAAGAGGGAAAAGAAGGGGATAAAAGAGTGGGAAAATAGAAAAGCGGAGGGCAATTTTCGTAAGCGGGAATTGGTGTCAAACAAGCCCCATTGTTGCAAAACCATCATTTTCTAGTCCAATATTTTATCCACTTACGCGTTTTCTATTGTGCTTGTACCATTAAAAAGGGTGTGAGAAAATGTTTTGTTGAAGATTAGTTTTTATTGCAACTTGTGGGAGTAATTGTGTTCTTGATACATTCTTCCATTACTTTGACATATCAACTTAAGTATTAAACTTCTTGCATGATGGGTTGTTAGCATTAAAGATTAATAATTGCATATCTAGAAACAACAATGACGATCTTGAATTTTAATATTGTAGTTGATTTCAAAGTCTCATTTGACTACAGCCACCATAGATCTGGGGTTTTTTTTTTTTTTTCGCGAACAAGAAATATGGTAATTTCATTAATAAAGTAAAAAGTGCTCAAATAGAGGCCAGGGGATGGACAACTAATAAAATTTTTCCTTTCAGAGTAAAGGAATCAAGGAAGCGAAAGGGAAATAAGAAATCATTTTCTTAGCAAGGTTAAGATGAAAACAAAATTTCTAGGGCAGGGCCCCGACTGCCGCATCGTGATTTGGTCTTGCGATGTTCTATTTGCATTACGAATAGAATTGAATGTTGATTTGAAACTGTCTGAAATTCATTTTTGTTTCTATAAAATCCTGATGGGATCGACGCAATGCATTGTCATATAATTGTTAAATGCTCCATATTAGATCAAATTACTTGAGCCAATACAATATTAAAGAAATACGAGACTATCGAACCATGCTAATGAGAAGAGGTGTTAAATTTATCAAAGAAGCAGCAACCAAAATTCCAAGGCAAAATTTTTAATACTGAATCTATAAAATAAAATAAAAAAATATTGGGCAGTGTATATCTATCCATAGAAATTGGACTGAGTTATTTGCACCAAAACATTGAACATATGTGTCATAAACACAGGTACAGGATCTGCAACATGCAGGAGCCATCGAGATGCTTTTCAACATGCATACAAAACTCATTAGCATGTTTTTTTTTAGGAAATCCTTGTAGTCTTCTCCTCGGAAGGTCAATGTTCACCCGCAATATCAATATCTTGCGGAAGACTTGAGGTGACAAAAGAAACAGGAAAGTGGTTCCGTAGTGGAATAATTCCTTGGCTTGAAGCAGGTGAACAACACTCCTACTCCTAATGATGGCGACCTGGAGACATTGCAAGGCACCACTCAATTGTACAAATAATAGGGAAAAGGCCCCGACGAGAAGAGTTTCCAATTCGCGGTTGCCACTGCGAAGAGCACGACATCTCGCAACATCGCTCCAACATTGCACCCCAACAAGAAAGCAACCCAGAATTTTTCAAACGTAGGAGGACATAAGAACCCATCCTCATGACAAAATTGATATTTCTCACAAGCTTCCCATCATGAAGAAGACGAAAAATGTTGCAGGGAAAGCGGAAGAGCCCGAAACTGAAAGTTAGGACACACTAAGAGACCACCTCCTCACAGTCGAAGACTTCAGGGACACAGGTTGCACGAGCAATTCCAAAGGCCCAAATTAGTCCATTCTGGGTGGAAGGAGATGAGTAGTAGGAATATTCCTTGCACCAATGGGATTTTTGGTCCTCATCCCCTAAGATGTTAATTGTATATCCAAAGAACAGGAGAGTGGTCCCACAATTGAATAATAATTTGACTTCAAATATATCTCTGGGAGCATCAAGAGACCATTTCCTTACAGTGAAAGACTTCCGCCCAGAACAGACTAATTTGGACCTCTAGAATTCCTACTCTCAAGTTGCAAAGCGGCTATTGCATTCAATGTTGGTTTCTTTTCTGAAACCCCTTCTTTTGTTCTTGTCAGGCCCGCCATCGTCGAGACAGGAAGTGCCCCCCGTTATGGTTGATTTCAATTTGGGCGCAGGAGTGGGGAAAGCGTATGCATTGCTATCATCCATTGTTGTATCATGGTCCATTGGATCATCTCCTCCTGACTCAAAATCGACCGCATCAACCTCTACGCCAACCATCAATGTAGGCAGGCAGGTTGTCTGACCAGTCGAGGTTGCCTTGGAATTATTTGGCTTGAAATATATCTCTCGGTGCACCAAGGGACCATCTCCTTTTTTGCTCATGGGAAGAGGGAGATGAGTAGTAAGAATATGCCCTAGAGTGTTGGAACCCATGTTCATCATGCCCGAAGGTGTTTACTGTATCTGTACAGAACTGTTGTCGAACTGCTACCATAAGTTAACGAGAATTTATGTTTGCTCCAGATGATGTTTGAAATGAAAATTTGGAAGGGATAATATAACCCTCCATAAATCTTGGTTTAATGTGTATCAATGGAAGATATCCTCAAGCCTTTTGTTCATCAATGAAAATCTCCACAGTTCGTGTGTAATGAGTTTTGACCATTAAAGCTTACTAATTGCATATTTAAAAAAAAGTGCGAAGGTGGCAGTGACGGTGAAGAGCGATTAAGGATTAGAGATTTCGTAAAGGTGCCAACCGGACGATGCACGAAAGATATTGCATGATGCTTGGAATGAATACTCTGAAAGGATAACACAACTCTCTGCAAATCTTGGTTTAATTCATATTAATGAAAAATATTCTCCAACCTTTCAGACATTAATGACAATCTTAACGGTTCCTGCACGATGAGCTATTAGCATTAAAGCTTAACTTCGAAGGTCAATTTGTATATTGTGGAACTTCATGTGTTGTATATAAAAGCATGAGACATTCAGAAAAACGACCAAGTAACCAGAAAGGGAAAGCAAACGAGAAAAAAGAAAGGGGAATTTGCTTGCCAATTTCTAGATTAGGGAATTATGGGTGTTGTTTGCAGGCGGAGGAACAATGGAAACACAATGTTGAGTGCGCCTACCCGGGAACCTGCGATCCAAAAAGTTTTTTGAATATGAAATGGGGAAGCGGTCGGCCAGAATCGTGATATAATAGTATCAGTGGAAATCCAAAGATATGAATCTGCCAACCCCCGCACCTAGACATTTTTTGAAAAATGACTAACTAACCAAAAAGGGAAAGCAGAGGGAAAAAATAAAGGGATGGAAATTTTCGGAAGCGTGAATTGGTGTAAGAAATCCCTATTGATGGTCTTAACAATAACTATGAAGTGCATTAAACAGGTGAACAGACTCTTCAATCAAGGAATAGATAAAGCGAGCCATGCTTATAGTTTCCAGGATGTGTTTGTATAAGAGAAGCATCGAAAAGCCACAAGAAAATCAAATTTGGGATGTTTAAGTAAAATTATTGTACTGTCAACTTCACCATAAGTATAACAACAACGAATTTGAATTTTAATGTCCTGTGGTTGATATGATAGTTCCATTGGACTTCACATAGTATATATCCTTTTATTTCAAAATATTCCTGGAGATGAATTTTGCTAAGTTCATCGATCAAGGAAAAGTGTTAAAATGAGCCACATACTACATTTGCGTCAGAGAGCCTATATTAAAAGGCAAAGAAGGTCATGTATATTCTTTAAGATCATAGAAAAACCGCCAAGATCCTGAATGTATCATTACTTTTCTAGAACAAAGCATACAACCAAGAGCCAAGTAAACACCAAATGTATTGAAATTTGAAGCACAGGGCAACGTATGAACACAAAAGGTGCCAAGTGAGATCCCACAAGGGTCCATAGAGCAACACGCATCGACCTATGCATCAAAAAATTTGATATATATAAAAAAAACACGTGTGGCATTGGTTTTCTCTTACATCTGGTATATGTTCCCATGAGAAAATAATTGGGGCCATGAGATATGAACAAAAGTCTTCCAAACACAAGACAGCACAAAACCAGTGGAACTTCGCCATTGTATCCGAGCTATAACCAAACCCCCAAATGGGGAAAAAGAAACTTGTCAATTACTATTTTACCATGAAGCAAGATCACTATGGATATTTGTTTCTGATAGTACCATGTTCTATCACTACCAGTTTTAACAATGCCAATTTTCCAATATTATTGGAAATGCCTGATGGTTATGCCCAGAGGAGCAAGCCATTTTGACGGTTCAAAGGATGGGCCTCAATTATTCACAGTTGGATACTTTGTATGGGGTTTTTCCTCATGCTTCCCATTTCTAGACTAAACAATCTTATGTGCTTGTACGACATCAATAAATGCACGTGCTTGTATGAATTCCAATGCTCGAACTCCCCAATCTCTATAGCGAGTTCTGAAGATCTCAAGCTCATGCTTCAATCCATTTTGAGCCCTTTTTTTTCAATTAGGGCATCGAGAAAATGCAGATATCATACCATAAATGTATAGTTGGAGATCATCTTCTTTTTTATTTGGGTACCCAAAAAATGCAGAAATCTTGCCATGGCTATATAATTGGAAAACATTTTTCCAATTTGGGTACCCAAAAAGGTGCAGACTCCTCCAACAAATCCACAGCTAACCACCATTTTTTTTCATGTGGACACCCCAACAAATATG
>SNQJ01S0210319.1:0-16003 GCA_010110895.2 Picea sitchensis
ACATACCACCGGAAACAACATGATGTATACTATCCATTCATGGGTTTTGTATATGCATGTGCATTTTCCTTCATGTCCAAATACCTTTATCAACCTTGCGGTCCAAAACCCATGACTAGGGTTGACATCAATGACAACAATCAATCTTCCAACACCAATCATATCTTGTTGACAGCAAAAAGTATCAAGGATCGATGATCGGAAATAAACCTACCAAAACGCTCTTGGATCAACTCTCTCGAAAAAGTTCCGATGTCGAAAACACATCGGGGATCAACGATCGATGATATGTTTGTCATAGACATAATGATGGTTTTAACTTTTCTGGATTTTCGACCCCGATAAAGAACATCGGTCATCAGTGAGTTATTTACGTCCTTTGTTAATGTCTATCCTTCCCATATTTTTGTCGGTGCCGAAGGGGATCAGATATATCTTGAAAATTCATGCCAATAAATTATGCAAGCCAACTCCACCTTTTTTCGATGCTGACGGGGATCGACACTCGATGACTATTGTAACTGTGTGATTCCTTTACTTCCTTGAATATTTTTTTGATGTTGAACCTGAGCGCGTTTGGTGCAGTGTTAGCTATCGATTCTTAATTCGAGTGTCAAGTTCTTTTAGACATGAGGTTCAAACAAACCTAACTTGATGATAAGAGTCATGAAAACAAAACAAATATAAACCATTTCCCAAAGAGAAATTTATTCAGACGGTGAGGAAAACAAGTGGTACCCAAAAAGTGATAAAATTTCATAAGACTTTTAGGGTGTGTTGAGTTCTCAACAAATGGCGACTTACTGGGTGAAGGAAGAATCTATTTTCCTTCCCCGGGCTTAGCTAATGCGGAAGTTGGTTAAGAATTTAACAACTTTTATTTTTCTTTTAACAAAGTCTCTTCTATCTTTGCATTTGAAATTCCCTCGTTTCGTGAATTAGGGTCAGCCTATGGGGTTTAAACCTTCATTCTAGCTTCATTCCCTTTAACCATGCCCCACGCCATTTTTTGACAAGAGTCAAGTAAAGCATTCACTAGCACCAGGTCTTTTATTTATCATCATTCACTTGTTTTGGTGTTGCTCCATTGTCAGCAAGTGTCCATAGCCCCGGAGGAGTCACCCCGATGTCACAGAACTTGCTCCACTGCCAAAAAGCATCCATAGCCCCAACAGAGTTATTTGCATACCCTCTCCTACTTTGCACTCATTTGATATAATTGATTTATTTTGGCAGAATGCCCCGAGGGAGTGGGAAACAAGGATGTTTGTTATATGCAATATGAGATGGCTAAGGTGAAATTTTTCTATCTCTGTCTTGAGGTACATGTGGTCCTTTCCATCTTACCATATTTCCCTTTAGGTTTTACCAGACCACCAGGAAAACACTTCATCACTTTCCAAGGTTGTTTATTTGCAAAGGTTAGATGCATAAATCCTTTAAGAAAACAACAATTCACCCAATGTTTCTTGTGTTGTATGTAAGCATGAGTCATGAACAGAGTTTTCTATACCATATGAATTAAGGTCAGCTAATGCCTTGTAGAACACAATCTTCAAAGCGCAAAAAATAATACAAAAGAGAAAACAAAAATAAAGGATTCCACAATCAACCTGCCTAAAAACAAAATATCATGAAAACACACACACACTTTATTTTTAACATAATTTTTTTTTTAGGGATTGGCCATTCATCGGGAGGGCATCAGGTTCCCCCCTCGGATTTTGCAAACGATATGTGCCTGCCCCAAGTTTCTTGGCTACCTGAAAAGCTCTGAACCATAGATTCTAAAACTTTGAATGTTTTCCCTTCAGCTCGTTCGCTATGTCCCATTTCAGAACTAAGTCTCCTACTTCAAAATTATTCTCTTTGGCCTTATGCTTGTCAAACCACCTTTTAACTATCTGTTGATGAGAAATTAACTTTGATTTTTCCTTCTCCCTTTCGTCTTCCAGCATGAGGAGGGTATCAATTCTTTATTGAATAACCGATGAGGGTTGACCTCTAGAATCCTGAGCAAGATGAAGAGATGCAAGATATATCTTGTTAGAGAGAATGGCCTCTTGTCTATATTCTAGAAAGTATTGGGAATTCCCTATAGCTTCCTTGGGTGTTACTCTATCATCCCATAAGTCATTATGAAGTGAACTATGCCAATTCCTCTAGTTGTATGAAAATTCTTTCTTTAATATCCTCAATGTGTTCTTATTGGTTGATTCTGCCACTCCATTCCCGTCTGGATAGTAGTTTGCAAACTATGTGATTATGATTCCTTTGTCTAGAGAAAACTATGTTAATAAGGTGGAAGAAAATTAAGAAACATTATAAAAAAAAAGAACGAAAGGCATACCAAACCTTGTGATCAGTTGTTGCTCTATGAATTGGATTACCACCTTCTCGTTTACATGATTTAGAGGGATGGCCTCTGCCCATTTTGTGAAATAGCCTATGCCAATTAGTATGTATTTTTTTTTTTTTGAAGAACTCGGTGTAATTTCTCCTATGACATCTAACCCCCATTGCTCGAATGGTTTAGAGATGGCCACAGGTTGGAGTGGGGCAACTGCTTTCTTTTCCCTCCCCATGCTCATTTGACAAGTTTTACAGTTCCTAGCGTATGTGTGAGTGTCCCTAAACATAGTAGGCCAATAATAGTCAGCTCTCAGTATATTTTGAGCGGCGGTATCCCTTGAAAAGTTTCCACCTATAGGACCATCATGGATCTCCTTTAGAAACTTATCTCCATATTCACGTTGGAGACATATTAAAAGTACCCCATCATAATTAATGTGGAAGAGCACCAAATTTATGAGGCGATATTGTGTCAATTTTAGTCTGAGAGCTCTCTTTTTCTTATGGTTTATGTTTTCTAGGAATGTCTGGTGATGCAGGAGATATGTTAGTTTCCCATACCAAGACTCCTTCCCTAGGGAAACATATAAATCTTCACTACACCATAATGCCAATTCATTCTCCTACCCAGGGTCTTCATTTACTTAGTCCTAGGATTTAGCGGTCATTTTACACAATCCTTGTCCCTTAACCAGTTTGGCAGGTTTTATATCTAGATCAAATTCTTGGACCACTGCCATCTAGTTTCCTCTTCTTTCCCCCATATCATTTTGAGATAATAGGGATCGAACTGCAGGATGAGACACAATGACTTTGGTGTGGTTTTTTAGGATGTAAGATCTAAAATGTTTTATTGCCTTGTACACCACATAAGCCTACTTGTCCATAGCAGGGTAATTTTAATTCGGCCCCTTGGAGATTAGTGCTCCTAAATGAGACCGACACCTCATTATTTTCATCATCCTTATGTGTCAATATTGCAGCTAATGATTGTTTGGAGGAAAAAGTATAGAGGAAAAAATCTCTGCTAAAGTCAGGACTTTGCAACACTGGAGCTTGAGATATTGTAGTCTTAATATTGTTGAAAGAACTTTTTTGTTCGTCATCCCACCTAAATTCAACATCTTTGTGGATCATGTTTTTCAAGGGTTTGATAGTTTCAGCGAAATCAAGGAAGAACTTCCTCACAAAATTGATTTTCCCAAAGAAGGATTGCATAACATTTTTGTTGTGGGGTAAGGGAAGCTGAGCTATTTCCCTAATTCATTATGGGTCTATGTGAATTCCTTCTTGGGATATAATATGACCTAGTAGTTTCCCTTCCTCGACACCAAAGATGGTTTTCTTAATGCTCAAATATATATCATATTTCCTACACCTTTCAAAAATATGGGTTAGGTGTTGGATGTGATCTTCTCTATTCTTTGAATACAGAGTCACGTCGTTTAAATGAACTAGTACACATTTGTTTATTAGTCCCCAAAATATACGTTCATGGCCCTTTGGAAGGTTTCCCCTGCATTGATTAACCCAAATGACATGCGTTTATAAGAAAAGGTTCCCCACTTGGTTCGAAAGGTAGTTTTCAATCATTCTTCTTCTTAAACTAGAACTTGGTTATAACCTAAAAAACCGTCCAGGATGGAGAAAATATTAGAACCAAACATGGTTTGCAAGAGTTAATCCATCGGTGGGACTAATCAGTTGTGATTTTCAGATGCTTTGTAGAGGTTTTTGAAATCCACACATAGGCAGATCTCCCTAGACGTTTTCCTAACAGGAACCAAATTTTCTACCCAAGAAGAGTGTCTAACCTGAGAGATAATTTTAGTATCTAGTAATTTCTTTAAGTACTGACACGTGAGGGGTTCCAGAGATGGGTGGTACTTCCAAAGATTCTACTGGAAGGGTTTTACTCTGGGTTTTAACAGGATTGTGTGTTGAATGATATGAGTGTCATAAGTCTTCAGATCTCGGTAGGACCATAGAAAAACATCTTGATATTCTATGAAAAGTTTGAGATATGACTACCTTTATTCTTTAAACACTGTCTTTTGTAGATTTATATTTTTAGGGTTTTCCAGGTTTCCTAGGTTTACAGTCTCGTACATGGGACATGAGCTCCTTGTATTTGTGTTTTTTGACCCTTTAAATATTTCACTTAAGACAAATAGGCTCTCCAAATTGGCTACCCCTTTTGGTATCATGTGAAACTTCAATTTGTCATTCGAGTGGTCTATTCCACCTCTTTGTTCATGGCAATCAGTTTCTACTAGTTTCTCCTAGAATATTTCATCGTCAATAGCTAGGTCTTGAAAATTTTCCGAATTGGTTAAAAAGTTTATGATATGTTCATATCCTTCAAAGACCTTCCAATTATAAATATTGTTGGGCACTGATGGTTTGTGGAGTATCTCCACAGTGTAATGAGAGGCTTCATATAATTCTAAAGGGGATAGCCTTGAGGCGACAGTGGCCAGGAAATCAGAAAGAGTATTCTTTGTTCTGGTATCGCTGTAATGTTGAAGGCTTCAAAATGTTCTATTAGCCTGTGCACTTCCTGTTGATAATTCCTCAGGTGAGGAGAGTTGCATTGTATAGTATTCCTTACTTTCCTAATGATGATTTCAGAGTCTCTGAAAACCTTTAGTTTTTTAACGTTTAATTCTATGGATTTATTTAGCCCTTGCACTAAATCTTCATACTCGACGGTGTTATTAGTGCATTCAAATTCTAGTTTGCAGGACATGAAATTTCGTCTACCCTTCGGATCAATGAAGATACATCCTGCTCCTGATCCTTCTTGCGACTTAGACCCATTGAAGTAAAAGGTCCAAAATTGTGAGAAAAGATCATCAACTTATCCTTGCCTACTAACTTCTTCCTCTCCGCCTATTTTCTTCGTGGTTTCCAATAGAGGTTCTTGGCAAAAGAGGGTTTCTTCTGCCGTTGTCAGTACATTTTCTTGAAATGTAATTTCAGATTTTTGAGTAAGAGGAACATCAGATGAGAGAGGGGAGAAGTTACTAAAATAAGAGTCACAGGATTATTTGCATAGCATAGGAAAATATGTCCAAGAGGTTTCATTGAGGGCTTCTAAATCGGTGACAGTATGTTTGATATACCTTTCTCTATCGATCATAATCATGTCTGTGTGTCCCTTTAATGGAAACCAAAGGTGAGCCTAGTCTGTGATAAAGTATCAATTCAACTTCTTGTACCAATCTCGACTAAGTAGTAGTCCATAAGATTCTAGTATATCTACTACAATGACATCAATTACTTGAAACATTTTTGGGTGTGTCACCATTCTAATCATGACATCCTTGAGTTCTCCTATAACTTTCACCTGGGTTTTGTCTAATTGTATTGCATGTTTATCGTTTTTGAGAGGGACTGCATTTAATTTATTATAGATAGATAATGAAATAACATTAGAGGATACCCCTGAGTCAACCAAACAATTATGGAGGTTTTTGTTGAATACTTCAAATGTCAACAAGAATGGTGGGACAAAAGGCTATACTTTTTTATCTTCAGAGAAAACATCTACAGTTGGTTTATTTCTTAGATCCATGGGGGTTGGATTTTATTCTTGGTCAATTCTTGTTATAAGAGTTTCTACTGACTTCAAGTCCTGTAATAGAAAGTCCTTTTGTTGGGGAATTCTGCACATGTCCATGACTGATACATTTGCTTTTAATCTTTTTAAATTTTATACTATGTTGTAGTGTAGCTTGGGTGATTCTTGTGTATGGATGTTTATAGGATTTCTTTGGGAGACAAAAGTTTCTTTCAGGTGATCGGATGTTTTTTTTCCTCTCAAAGTTTGGGCAACGGTAAGGTTGTTTGAGACTAGTTGATCCCTACTTCATGTTTTCACAACCAAGACATCCGTGGGTGGATCTTGCACCTCAAATAGATCATCGGAAGGCATTGGCAGTTCATGTTCCCACAACAACATGGTTGTTTCTTATGATGGGTAAACTTCTTCCTGATTAACAATATTCGTCTCTAAGTCGCTTGATTGTTTGATAAGGAAAACTTATTCTAGGAACCGATTGGCCATCAAATTCATGGCATGCACCCATTGTGGACAGTATCTTTCAGAATGTTTCTCTTGGTGATAGGTACAGAAAGAGTCGGATTCTACATTTCCTAAGTCGATCTTTAAGTTGGCTGGGGAAGGTTCAATTTCTTTAAACAATGGGTTTCTTTTAAAAAATGGTTTATAGGGCCTTTGGCCTTGGTTTCCTTCCCCTACACTTATTTTCATGTCTATGATTTCGTTTGACAACTTATTTATAATCCGTTGTAGGTCCTCTATGTCTCCACTTCCTTTTTTGGGCCCTTGTTCTTCTTGTTTCCCTACGAGTCTAGTCAACAAGAGTCCTCTCTTGTGTGGAGGTTGATATTCCTTCTTAACTAATGATACCCGGACCTCTTTACATCCCTTCATTTGGAATTCAATTGTTTTGTATTCCTCAAAATTCTCAGCTAGGGTTGTTTTGGCATCCCTTTTTACAAACATGGAAATAGAAGTAGGAGAGCATTAGCATATACTTCGATTTTCACTTCTTGAGTGGGTTTATCTTTGGGTTGGAATTTATTCAGGATAGTGGTGAATCGTTGATTGAATTCTTTAACCTTCTCTTTTGAACTCATGGTGGCAACGAACAACTCAATGATCAAAGCTCCTGTAGTGGTTTCTTCTGTGACTTTGTTTAAAAAATCCTTTTGAAACTTCGTCCAACTAGTTATGGACCCTACATGAAAGTTAAAATACCACTTATAGGCTGAGTTCTCAAAGGTATAGGGGGAAATCCTGCATACTACGTATTCATGTTGAAATTTCATAGGTCTAATAGCTAGTATGAACTTTTTTATATGGTCTTCAGGAAATTTAGAGGTTTCATGGTCAAATTTAGGCAGTAACTTTTCTGGATGTTAGGGAAGGTTATGTACTTGTCCGGGAATTTCCAGAGCATATCTAGCCAACCAAGGGTATTATTTTGAGGTGGTTTTCCACTTTCTCCATTATGATCATTGTTATCCTCCATGTCATCTGACTCCGAAGATGAGAGATCTGAGTTACACCCTTCCTCATAAGATTCAAAATCATTGGGCTCGAATAAGTTACCAACTGGTGTTTCGAGGATGATATTGAGGGGATGTTCGATCTCGGTGAGGTAAAAATATATCAGGTCTTCTACTGTGTGAATGAAAACCTAGTCGAGGGTGTCGTCCACTGTTCTTACTTTTTTTCTATGAGGAAGTAACGGAAATAAGGGTAGTCCTCCAATTTGTTGGGTATAAGCTCGCGTGATTCTTTTGAACTGGTTCAACTCCTTGTGGGGAAGAGCATAAGCTAATTCATGGAATAAATGTTCTTCCTCTTGGTGGGGTGAGTTATTCATTTCAAGAGTACTCAATGTATGTAGGTTGTCTTCAGAATGACTATCCATGCATGTGGGATGTTTTGAATATATAGGGCCCTCCTTCTAGCACCAATTTTGTTGAGGGGGCTATTGATGGGTCCTAAATCCCTTTAGTTCAACTCAAGGAAGCAAACCTACCACTAAGGCCCAATTAGACTCTACAACATTTAATAGTGGAATGGTTCTCCAGATCTTGTGATCCAACCAATTAATCGGTGGGCTTTACGTTTTATTTTGAAGGCCACTCCTTCGGTTTGGACGCTCTCTTTTTGTATTTTCATTTTGGTGTGAATGGTATAAGATTGGAAAGCCGGTATAAACCAACTAGGAAACAAATGGGAACAAACTTAAAATAATGAATAAGAGGTTGGGTTTGGGATAACCCTCACCCTAACATGCAGACAATGATCATATACCACAGGCCTAGTACTAATACAATAACCATGTGAATATTCCAATTATTGACTAAGATACAAGTTATCAGAAGAAAAACATGCATGTGATCAACAATGGCAAGAAAAATAATTCACTGAAATCTAATCATGAATCACATAATAACACAATGATTCATTTTCATCATTAAAGAAAGAACTGTAAAACATTGCATCAGATAACTTATCAATAGATTTAATATCTCTTAATCGTTACTGCATCCATTCATGAAATAGAATAGTAAATAGTTCTTCTCCACATCCAATCATACATGCATTTGATGAAAATATAACTTGTCCCTGGTCTAAAAGGACTTCTCAATTAAAGGTAGATCCAAAATAATTCTTAACAAAACCATAAAATGAGAGTTTCTTGCAACAACCAGCGACCCCCAAACTAATTGGTCGATGCTCTTATTTATAAAATAAAATTAATTGAAAATAACGGATAAGTGCAGATAAGTAAAAAAAATTCACTACATGGCGTTCTCCTATTAGTTTGTCTAGGAGTCATCTCAAGGTATCACTTTAAACGAGTGATTCTTCTTATATTATGACCAATTGATGAACATCTCCTCACAGGTGTGGGCATATGGAAATATGCTCGATACTTGCCCAGAATGGCACTTAACTGTTGTAACATAACCTGAGTTTTGTTCGGGTGTTCCATAAACCATCGCACCTGACCCGACTCTCTTGTGTCTTTCACCTTTGTTATTTATTCAACCCATGATGAATCTTGCTCAGTGTGCGATTTGATTATGTCACACAAGTTGATGGAATCGTCAGGAATGCCAAACTCGGGGAGTCCAATATCCTTCACTTCCTTTGTTGATTTTGACTCAGCTCCTTCGCACTTGACCTATTTTCTTGAATCTCCCGATGAGGCTCCTGATCCATTCTTGATCAGCACTTGGAGGCATCTTTCCTACAATCTAAATTAAAATCATTTAGATATTTCATATAGAACAACACTCAGTAAAAATATATGTATGAAGTGTAAGAGTGAAGAATCCAGACTGGTACATACCTGTGAAGTTTGCTAAACCTGGTTGTTTGACACTTACGTGATCTCTGCAATATTTTGAATCGCTTGCACCGCTTATATTAGCACCGTCATTTTTTATATAGTTAGGGTGGGCTACATATGCATGCCACAACATGAAAGGTTAGGTACGAAAGAATATGAAAGTTGAAGTCACACCACTGGCTGGTTGGGCCCTGGAGTTGGGAAAGGATGTTAGAGCCAAACATGTGTCAGAAGTATGAGTATGTTTCAAAAAGCATATGATCCTATCATAATGGATGTCGTTAGGTACCCCAGGCCGAGGAAAGTTGTTTAAGAAGAAGTCGCATCAACAAGTGCATCAAGTATCATCAGCTCATCATGATGGCTAGGGGAATGAAAAATCTAGGTGATCGTACCACACACCCTCTGCAACTCCTATCGTTTGTATCTCACACACCGTGGACATACTCATCATGTGGATGTGCCACAGAGAATATTTAGTTTTGTTCAAAACATCCAATCTCCATGAATCCAGTGTTCCCTGGCACGTTTCCATTCATTTCCTTCTCTGTTATAAATTATGGATGTTCTGCATGTGTTCTACTCACCAGTCGATCTTATGCATTCTTCGTAATTCATCTCGCGAGCCCAGTTTAATCAAAACAATTTTTTTCTCTTTGAGCCTTCGTCAAGTTTCCCACGCATAAGATGGATATGTTGTTGCACCATGGGAACCCCTCAAAACAAAATACGGGGCACGCGAAGTAGCCGAAGCGCCAAGTTTGAGCCCCAAAATGCTCGGGATTCATTCTTACTTACAACAGACATTCTTGAGGCTTCAAAGGGAGGGTTCTACCTGTGCGTGGAAATGATGGTATCGCACCATGTGGAGGCTGAAGTGGTAGAATATGTGCTATAAGGGAGGACGTTGGAAGCCACGTTTTCCCAACAATAGATACCCCGGAGAAGGGGAAGGCCAAGGAAGAATAAGGAAACTGGGGAAAACCAAATCCTGAGCGAGTCATGTGAAAGATTGGTTGCCGAGGAATTACTTATGCACACTATCTGGCTAGAGCCTGTCAAAGCCACAAGTCGGGGGAGAGGGAGTAGAATGAGGATCACATATTCCTTGGGTTCTAAACTTCGAGATCTGACTCAGCAGTTAGAGAAGGAAGAACTCACCATTGTTGAACTCTACCAGGAAAATAAAGAATTAAGACAGCAATTGGCAGGAAAGACCCTTGAGGTGTCGGCATCACAAGGTCATGAAGGGAACATGACATTTATCAAGAGACAAATCTGGGAAGCACAAGATACAATCGTGCAGCTGTGCAAATCACACAGGGTGTCGGAAGAACAAAAAATGAAAACATCTCGGGGAACGTGAAGCAGTCAGGAAGAAACTCCACGTGGACCTTGTCAGCACATAGAAGAGGCATGATTAACGAACTATATTTTGTATTCTCAAACGAGGCACACAATTTTGATAGTTTTTTTTGAAAAAAATCATTCTCTTAAATGTAAACCGAGTTGGTGGGCCAAAAGGTGTAGAGAATGTTTCTTGTATGTAATCTGATCTAGATGGAAATCTAATATAAAGTATTAAAATTATGACGAAAGGATTTTGGCTTTAGTGATTGGATGCATCGTATCTTTTCCTTTGCATATGTATCACCTATGTTCTTTGTCCATATTTTTCTTGTCTGATTCAGAACGTATTTTTAAGCTTGGGATTTGTTGCGTAGCGCCCCCTTGTTTGCGTCATTCATTCAGGCTATATTTTTTTCAAGTTAACCTCGAATTTATGCTCAGTGGTGCTCTGAGTTACTTTGTGTTTTTCATTGATATCCTTTTGTGAAAAACCTCCAAAGTCGATCAATTTTATCGTACGGTGTTAACATGGCACAACTAGCTCGAGATGCGTGGCATTGAGGACCGATGACTTAGCTCATGGGTAATAGTTAGGCTCGGGATTTTTTTCAAGTTGTGTGCTCTAAGATAAACCTGGGACTATTGCATCCAAAAATGTATTGGGGATCGGTGTTTGAGGATAAAACTATCGTGTGGTTTCCTTTGGGTTAGCGTCCTCAAAAACTCCCGATGTCGAAATATTTTAGAAGTCGGTGATCAGAGAAAACTTTAGCGTGGTCCAAATTTCTGTCGCGACTTGATATTATCCTATTTTGCTAAACATGTTGGGTATCGGCTATCGATGGTACCATTGCTTCCTTCGTTAACATTTACTCTCCTCACCTTTTTTAGATGCTGGTGGGGATCGTTCATCGGCAATATCTTTTAATGAAGATCGTCGTGAAAGAAATATTCTTTCTTCCGATGCTGGTGAAGATCAATGCTCGACGACAGTGGTTTATTCAAATGATTTTCCTTCATCTTTAATTCTTTCTAGTGCCGAATCTTTGAGCGCATCAAGGAAAGTGTTATGATTTTTTATTCTTTGCTAAGTGTTAATTCTTTTTATTTCATGAGTTTTCATAGACTCAAGCAAATTTTGGAAGACTTAATGAGACTCCAAAATGATAAAAAAGGAAACAATTTTCATACTTAAGTCGAATTAGACAGTGAAAAAGAGAAAGTGGTACCCAAAAAGAAAAATTCTACATAGGATTTTTAGGGTGTGTTGAATGCTCAACATGATCCTGAATCCCTTTAACTCAACAGCAGGCCAAACTTGTGACTGACGCCCAATTAGACTCTATATCGTTTAATAGTGGAATGGTTCTCTAGATCTGTCGATCCTGCCAAATAATCAATGGGATTTACGTAGTGATTGACATGATATCTTCTTATGAAAGTTACTCCTTCATTTTAAACGTTCTCTTTTTGTATTTTCTCTTATTAGATTGGTCTAATAAAAGGATGGGTGTTGGTATAATCTAGCTAGTAAAAGGGGAATCTTAACTACTGAACAAGTTTGATCTTGGGATAACTCTTGTTCTCAAGCATGCAGACAAATATTTTCACACATGTGACAAGCCTAGTACTAATACATTAACTTTTTGGTATTTCAATTATTGTCTAAGATACAATTATCGAAAGAAAACATACATGGAATAAAATGATGGCAAGAAAAACAGTTTCCTTATCTCTAATCATTAATCACACATTAACAAAATGATTTTCTTTCCATCATTAAGAACAAGAACTATAGTAAAATATTGAATCAACTAACTTATCAATAGATTCAGAAACTTTTACTCATTACAACATCCATTCATGAAATAAATTCGGAAGTAATTCCTCCTCAGATCCAATCACACACACCTTTAATGAAAAACAGAAGTTTGTCTCTGGTCCTAAAAAAGACTTCTCAATTAAGGTAGATCTTTACAATTCCAAAAATGAGGTTCTTTTCCAAAACTATCGACCCTTTCTAAAAGGTTGATCCTCTTATTTATAACAAACTATTAACTAAAAATAACTATCAAAAGTGAAAGCTAAGTGATACAAAGCATCGCCACATGGTGCTTCCATCTCTTTGTCTTCTAAGAGTCATCAAATGGTTTCACTGAAGTGGATGACTCTTCTCATACTCTAACCATTTGATGAAGAGTTCCTTACATGTGTTGGCATACAGGAATTTGTGTTAGTCCATCGGGGCTAAAAGAATCTCCTTTACTTCTATTTTCGTGCCTGATACTTTACTATTTTGACATTTAACTACTGTAATATTGTTCGAGACTTGATTGGGTGCTCCATGAACTGTTGTACTTGACCTTGCTCCATGTTCACCACCTTTTCTATCTCTATAGTCCATGTCAAGTCTTGTTCTGCATGTTGTTTGACTATGTCATGCAAGTCGACAAAGTCCTCAGGTGAGCCAAATTCTGAGAGACTGATGTCTTTGATCTCTCGATTAATCTTGACCCAAATTCTTTCATAATTGACCCATTTATATTAAATCTCCTGCTGAGGTTCTTGGGTTATTTTCACCCAGTATTTGATCGCTTTCCTTATCTGATCTATGTTTTTGTCCCTCAACACTCGAATGTTGTTCTCGTCAACATCTCATCCCTTTTGAACCGCACTGATGTAATCAATTCTTTCCACTGGTTGGTGGGCCTTCTGGTACCATATTTCCATGTCTTTTCAGGTCACTAGCACCATGAGGTTGTCTTCTTGGAAGTCATCTATACTTTTAATGAAAAGGTGTCATTCATTTGTGAATTTTTCATAGGCTTCTTCGAACTCACTTCTCAAAAACATCGTGGCTTGCGTGGAGTCTTGATGGTATTTCTCCAAGTGGAGGAGATGCTCCAAATCATTTAGCATAATGGCCAATGTAACATACCAGATATAAAATGTATGCAGAACAGGAAAAAAATGTTAGTAATGGCAGAATAACAACAATATAACCAGAACATTCACCACAATAATATTGAAATGATATAAGAATAACAACAGAAATAACACTTTGAATCTGAAAGAAATGTTCACTGGCCTCTTCGAGGGGGCAACCTCTAGTTGAGAAGAGCTCTATTACAATAATATCCAAGCTAGGGTTCCCATACCCTCGACTCATATTTATACTAAAAAGAACCATCTAGAGAAAGATCTTTCTAGAAGCGGAAGCTTCTATTAGGTCTTCTTACATCCGCCTTATTCTATTTTATTGAAAGGCCTTATTAATATTGACCTTTATTACATCTAAATATATTGTTCTACCTATGTGTGGGTTAGGACCCTAACATGTCCGCCTACTTAACAACAACCTTGTCTGCAAGGCTTGAGATGAGGAAATTGTTGTAGAATCGTAGTTGGTTCCCAAGTGGCATCAGTTGGAGTTGTATCTTTCCACTAGGCTAGCACTTCCTTGATGGTTCTCTGACATAGGTGACACTCATGCTGGTCCAAAACTACTTCTGGTTGTATACAAATGGATCCTTCTTTAGCTAACTCTGGAAGGTTGGTTTGAATTTGGCACTTAGCTCCAATCACCTTCTTTAAGCATGAAACATGAAAAACAGGATGTAGCTTCGAATGGTTGGGAAAAGCTAACTGATAGGAAACTTGTCCCACACGCTTGAGCATGGTATAAGGACCATAAAATTTGGGTGCTAGCTTCTAACAATGCTAGACCTTGAGGGAATTTTACTTGTAAGGTTGCAGTAGAAAAAACACATGATCCCCTTCTGCAAATTGATGTTCAGAGCGACCTTGATCTACTTCTTGCTTCATGCGATTATGTGCCATGACCAAATTCTCTTTGAGGGTATGGAGAATAACCTCTCAAGATGTAAGGGTTAGGTCAACTTTCTGGACCTTTGATGAACCCAATAAGTATGAGAGAAATGAAGGTGGCTTCTATCCATATACCACTTCAAAAGGAGTCATGAATGTAGCTATATGGTATGAAGTGTTGTACCACCATTCAACTAGGGGTAACCATTGAGCCTATTGATTTTTCTTTTCCGAGGAAAAACACCTCAAATATGTTTCCAAACACTTGTTGACAACTTCCGTTTGGCCATTAGTCTGGGGATGATAACATGTGCTAAGATGCAATTATGTGCCTTGTATCTTGAACAGTTCTTGCCCAAAATTGCTTGTGAAAGTTGGGTCACGATAAAAAACAATAGAGTGTGGCATGCCATGAAGCTTGAAGACCTGATCTATGAATATTTGAGCCACCATGGATGCTATAAACAGGTGTTGAAGGGTGCAAAAATGAGCATACTTGGAAAGGCGATCAACAAACACCATGATGATGGATTTATTTCCCGATTTGGGTAAGCCAGTAATAAAATCCATAGAGATATCCTTCCAAATAGCAGGTGGAATCGGGAGCAGTCGTAGTGTGCATAGTGATTTGACTATTTCTCCCTTGTTGCATTGACACACGTCACATTCAGCTAAAAAATTACAAATGTCATGTTTCATGCCATCCTAGAAAAAGGAACGTTTGACCCTGTCATAGGTTTTGGTGAACCCAGAGTGCCATGTTGTGGGTGTAGCACGAAGCTCAAAAAGTACCGTGGATTTAAGATTTGATTGTTTACTTAAATACAAATGGCATTTGTATCAAAATTTCTCATGGCGCCAAGAGTACCCTAGGGAAGCTGGAGAATTGGACTACAATTGTTGGATCAACTGCGAACTTTTGGGATCTTGTAGCCATTCCTGGCGAATGTCTTGGAGCCAATCTGGTACAATGAATGAAAGATAAAAAAGGGATCCTTCATCTTCATATTTTTGGGAAAGTGCATCTGCAACCACATTGTCTTTGCCTTTCTTATAAATGATCTCATAATCATATCCAAAGAGTTTAGTCATCCATTTTTGTTGTTCTGGGGAGGAAATCCATTGTTCCATAAAATACTTGAGGCTTTGATGGTTTGTCTTAATTTGGAACTATTGCCCCAATAGATAAGGCTGCCATAGATCCACGACATGCAGAATAGCCAACATTTCCTTTACATAGATGGATTTGCCTAGATTTATTTCAGATAGTTACTCACTGGTAAAGGCCAAAGGTCGAACCTCTTGCATAAGGAAAACACCAATTCCTTTCCATGAGGCATCACATTCCAACACAAAGGTCTTTGTGAAATCGGGAAGGGCGAGGACTGGAGTGGTGCACATGGCCATCTTTAAGGTTTGAAAAGCTTGAGCAGCGACTGGAGTCTAAGTGAAAGAGTTATCTTTGAGGAGAGAAGGCTCTTGCTTCATGAGGTAATTAGTCCAGGTATAATGGTATGTGTCATTTTTTATCATTATGACCTTTAGATATATGCATCTTCTTCCTTTTATTTTTG
>SNQJ01S0210320.1:0-14231 GCA_010110895.2 Picea sitchensis
CGGGTAGTATGGCTAAGGGCACGATCTAGCCTCTTTAGTTGGTGCCCTGAGATATTGGGTTGAGTACTACTATTGGACCCCGCATGTATATCAACAAGATATAGCATAGGGAAAACCCTTGCATGTAGAACCCTTGAATACCCTAAACCTTGGGACAAAAAAAAAACCCAGAAAATACAAGATCTATTATCGCTCAACTATGTATTTTGCATCCAGGTTGAGAAATTACTACACCTTTCTTATTGTTAAGCATTTGTGCATTTCATCACTACAATATTCATTAGGATGTAATATAAATCCACAAGAGTAAAGAAAAAAAATGAGTATAGAAGTCCCGCCGGCACACTTATTTGGCACCTATTCCATTGGATTCCCCTTTTCTCCCTAATCGCAGCCATACCCTTCATTTTTAATCCTTTTTTTTTCAGTGGACCCAACCCCTTCCCAGTTTCCCTATTTTTTTGCCTATTCCAATATGTTTACCTTATCGCACTGATCACCATGGTAACTATCACTTATAAGTCCTTTTTTGTAGTCTCATGCACCGATTTTTCCTTACCCGCACTTCCCCTTTCCAAATGGCCACCACTCGCACCCAAGAAATCCAAGCATCCATCAATAAAGCCCATGCCTCCATTGAACATATCACATTTGCTATTGGCTCTAAATATTCCCTCATTGAAAGAGTAGAGAAAAAATTTGAGACCATGGAAGCCAAATTCACAACCAAATTTAATGACCTCGAGTCTGTTATCAATCAATTGTTGAACTTCCCTGTAGATCCTTCCTGATCATACCAACCTGATGCTCTTGATTCCTCTCAGTCTACGCATTTTCAACCCAAATCCTTTCATCATGAACCCTATCTTCACCGTGTAGAGGTCAATAAGTTTGATGGATACGATATGATGGGTTGGGTCACTCAAATGGAGAATTAATTTTCTATGCACATGACATTACTAACGAGTTGGCAAAAATTCGCTATGTTTTTCTCTATCTAGATCTTGAAGGATGGAAATTGTGTCAATGGAATAAAACTTCATGCCAGGGGTATATTTCCTGGACCTAGTTTGTGGTGGAACTCTATGCTCTCTTTGATACTGATACCCACTATCTCAATCATTTGATCAAGTTGAAACAGTTAGGAAAAGTGGAAAAATTTATCATTGCTTTTCAGCATTTAGCCTTTCGAACAGAGGGCATGTCTGATGTGTTCTTTCATGAATTCTTTATCAGTGGCCTCAAGAATGAAATATGAGCCCAAGTTCTCATGGCCCACCCTCATTCTTGGTATCTACTACACGTGCTAAAGAGGCCCAACAAGTTGTTTTCTCCCAGAACGAAGAACCCTCTTTTGTTCCTCACCCTCAACCCACTAATCCTAACCCTCCTTTCACTCCCCTCAAGGACAAGAAACTAACTACGACCAAAATGGTTGAATTCCAACTGAAGGGTCTTTTCTATAACTGTGATGAAAAATATTTTTCAGGGAACAAGTGTAAGGAACAAAAACCTTTTATGGCCATTTTCGAGGATGTTCCTAAAGATGATGTGATAGTTCCCCTTGTTGACAAGCCCTCCCTTCCTGATGCTACCCAGGAGCATGCTGACCCACCTAAAGTTAACCCACTTATTTTCTTGCATGCCCTCACTGGCTTCTCTTCCCCACAAACCCTCAAGCTCATTGGCCATATTAAGCACACAAAGGTCATCATCCTTATTGAGAGTGGTAGAAGCCACAATTTTATTCATTGTTTCATTGCCCAGAAAACCAATTGCTATATTTGTGTTGTCAATAATTTTAAAATTATGATAGTCAATGGTGGGTCCATGAAATGTGGTGGGCATTGGGAAAATGTTCATATTCAAATTGGAAATTACCACCTGAAATCTCATATGTTTTCCATTGACATGGGCGGTTGTGACATTATGCTAGGTGATTAATGGTAACATACGTTGGGTCTCGTTCTTATGGACCTTAAGGAATTAACGATGCAATTCCAACAGGAAGGACAAAGCTATCAATTCCAAGGCCTCACAAATGGTTCTCCGGATATCATTAGTTCCTATCGCATGGAAAATATCCTCAAGAAAGGCCACTCTGGTATTATTGCTCAACTCCATTCTATTCAGGCTGTTGAGACACCCTCTGTGCATCCTGACCTCCAAGATATCATTTCCACACATCAAGATATGTTTTCCACCCCTCGGGGAATTTCTCCTTCTCATGGTGTTCATGATCATTCCATTCCCCTTGTTCCTGGAAGTATTCCTCCCAATGTTTTCCCTTATCATCATCCATTTTCCCAAAATAATGAAATTGAGAAAATAGTGCAGGAATTGCTCCAAGCGAGTGTTATCCACCCCAATACCATCCCTTGTTCTTCCCATGTGTTCACGGTACTTAAGAAATAAGTTACTTGGCACATGTGTCTTGAATTTCATTTCCTCAATAGAATCACCATCAAGGAAACTTTTCCCATTCCTATCATTGATGATCTCTTAGATGAGATGATTGGTTCTCAGTACTTCACTAAACATGATCTGTGTTCTGGCTACCACTAGATACATATGCAAGAAGTTGACATACTTAAGACTTCCTTTTGCACTCAAGAGGGTCACTATGATTTTTTGGTCATGCCCTTTGGCCTATGTAACTCCCCCCCCACTTTCCAAAGCCTCATGAATCATGTCTTTCGTCCTTTTCTTCGTCATTTTGTCTTATTTTTCTTTGACAATATTCTCATATATAGAAAAACTTGGCAATCCCATCTTTCGCATGTGGACCAAATTCTCCATCTACTCTCTCAGCACCAACTTTTCGTCAAATGCTCTAAATGTTTCTTTGGCACCTTAGAAGTAGAGTACTTGGGGCATATTGTTGGCAAGGATGGTGTCCGAATAGATCCTAAAAAGATTGAAGCAATGAAGGATTGGGATCGCCCCAATACTGTCAAAGGCTTGTGTGGTATTTTGCGTTTAACAGGTTATTATCGCAAGACTGTTCAGAATTATGGGAGTATTGTGGCCCCTTTCACTAGTCTCTTTAAAAATAATTCTTTCACTTGGACTTTAGCAATGGACCATGCTTTTCAAGATTTGAAGGTGGATATGTGTACTACTCCGGTCTTGGACCTTCCTTATTTCACAAAGACCCCTGTCTTAGAATGTAATGCCTCAGGAAGGGGAATTAGAGCAATCCTTGTGCAAGAAGGAAAACCTTTGGCCTTTACCAAGAAAAAATTGTCAGAACGCCATTTGGGCCGATTAATCTATGAAAAGGAAATGTTAGCTAGTCTGCATCCAATAAATCTTCGGTTCCCTTATATCCAAATTAAGACAGATCATCAAATCCTCAATTATTTTCTAGAGCAACGACCTTCCTCCCCATAGCATATAAAAATGGGACTAATGTGTGTTCCTTAGAAATTGGTCAAATTATGGATTGAATCAACTAAGAATCTAACAACTAGGCTTCTCAAAGGAATGCCAATGGAATACTATGGTGAAGGTTTTGTCCTAAGGAGACTCGGAATACTAGGACTTATACCTACATGAGGAAAGAAATACTTTTAAATCACGTAGCTCTGCTAAGAGAATAAGCAAGGGTTTTGTGGAATTTTAAAACCCTAGTGCTACCTATGTGTTTGTTATCGAGAAGATAGAGGGATTTGATCTTGTACTAGTGTGGGATACAAATGTAGGTTCCAAAAAGGACTTAGCATTGTGTATGCTACATTGTTGATGTTCTCTAATGGAGTCAACTATTGGCTAATGTTCTCTTATGGTTTCCATCACGAAGGTTTGAAGAGCCCGACTTCAAACAACCCTGGATAAGATATTGATAGGTGCATGTACTTCATATTCTAAATATATACAAAGTGTTTCAGCTGTCCAAATGTTGTGTAATTTCATAATTTAATTTTAGCTTATGTCATCTTCGTAATTGAGTAATTATACTACTAGTTATGGAGGTTAATTTGACATAACATTGAGATGAGATTGTTAAGTGATTTCAAATTATGTAGAAGATAAATGAGAAATATTATTTATATAATGAATTATTGTAATATGCCATTTTTTAGGTCACAATAATTTCAAGTGACCACTATTTGAGTGTGGATTGTCATTCGATTTATATGGAGATAATTCAAGAGGTAGTCCATGCATTTTTGGTTGTGAGTTCGAATATGGATATCCGCAACATTCATGCAAATAATTCCAAACGAATGATATATTGACGATGTAGATATACATGGTTGACTAACAAGAAATGCTACTTGAGAAGCATTAATTGGTTATGGATTTAGAACTTAGAAATCTTTTCCACAACAATATATTCGTTAATGCATAATGTCAGTATTTATGATCACTTTAGAAATAAATCAAGGGATTAATACATATGAAATTCAAACACTTTGAAATTCATACATTCATCAACATAAAATGCAGAAACAATGAGATTCATAAAATGTGTGCCATGAAATATTTGTGTGTGTGTGTGTGTGTGTGTATTCAACATAGTCTAAATTGTTCATTTTTTAGAAAATGAAAACTCATGGCCAGTATACAAAGTGACAACAAGAGCCCCAAAATAAATAAAAACATTCATATCATGGCCTAGATACAAATTGGCATTAGTTGGTCAATCATTGAACATTGCTAGCCTCTCCATCCCGAGGAGCATCTTGGAAATAAATATTTCTTCTGTTTCTAGAGGAAGCACCTCGAGAGGTTCTAAGCCCGGGCGTACTTCGACACTCTAGAGATTGCACAAAGAATAAACATTATTATACATTTTTTTTCTCAATGAATTAATAAACATGCAAAATGATACTTTGTAATTTAAACTAAGACAACTCACTATATATGATGTTGTCATTCATGAGGGTGTTACCCTCCTCCGTGACCCCAGTCTCTCTATGTTGCAACACTACATTAGTTACAAGGATCAAGTCAAAAAATTAAACATGCATAAATTCAAATTCATGAAACATAAAAATTTATCATCAATGCATTATCTCACCCTGAATATCTCAGGCCTCAATGGAGATTCACTAGAATATGGAGTACTAGGTTGTACAACCTACTTCGGGACAACCTCTATTGTGGCAGTCTTGGTCGATGCAGGCGATGGAAATTCTAGGGGTGGGTTGCGATGGTCACCCACATGTTGTACCGATGATTGAAAATTCATAGGCTTGGAAAAAGGTAGCCTAGAAGCAACGCCCAGATTCCCAAGGAGTGTGAAAGTACTATAGACAAAAAATATATCTACAACCTGCATACATATTAATAAAATTGAACTATTTGTACCAACTAGTAAAATTCGAAAACATAAACAAAACAATTTAATAATTATAGGATATTTAACTCTACACATGATACATGTGACGCAGGTGAGTTGTCCAACCTAGATGGACATTCCCCGACATCGCCTACTCCCAAATATTGTAGAAACGTGAGAACATAAAAACTTTGAGTATGGCATAAAATAAATAAATGACTAAGGTGAATTTATCATATGTGACACATACCTGAATGTGAGGTGCACCTAATGAACAACCAACCTCTATTGTTGCATCAATGTTGGGGCTAGGCATTGATGCATCCATCGGTGTAGAGGGTCTACTACTAGGACGTCACAACTACAAAACAACATACAATGAAATATCGTTATAAATACACATAATTCAAAATAAATATATATCGATGAAGAACATAAAGAGGGTTATGATAATAAACTCCGCCATGAATCTATGTTGGACCCTAGACCCACCTCCCAGAATTCTCCAATGTCAAAATAGTTGACATGCTTATGCATAATAAAATCATCCCATAACTTTATCATAAAATATAAGGGAACCTCCTTGTTATTGCAGGGAGGTTTAAAAAAAAACATATACCACCTATCCATCCAATTTTGACTATTCTGGGGATGGATGCACCAGTAAATGGAGATGTGTTTCTTTTTCGTTGGTAGTTCTTGTCTAGTTCTAGGATCCGTAAAAATAGACAATATTTGTGGTTTTGAAATGCCCAACTCTTTCACTTCGTTTTTTTCCAAACCAATGTTGCAGTACTCATACATTCTTTCCCTGTTATAAGAAATAGAGGCTAATTTACCTTGGGCACTCGCAATGGAATTCAGAATGATGTCCAATTAAGTGGCCAATTTGACTCTGATAGGCTCTCTAGTGTTCCTTAATTGTTCCTCAAGGGTTCTTAATATAGCCAACCCCTTGTCACTTTGAGTGTTTAGATTGGGTGGTTGTGGTGGGTTGGGGTTTTGATCTTTTTGGTTTTCTTATGAGTGGTTTACATTGTCTTGGGGTTCCATTATATTATATATGATGCAATTTGAAAACCATGGCATCTAAATTAGGTTGGTTTTTTAGTTAAAATACAAAATTACAATTTTTTTTTATTTTGATTCTTGGAAGCAACAAAATAAATTGGAAATGACTAATTTGAGTTAAGATATGATAAATTAAACATACCTAGACAAGATCCTCCCTCTCTATCTCCTCTCTAGCTCCCCAATTCGCTTAATAAGAGTAGAAATACGAGCATGGTTTGTGCACAATGACCACAAATTGTTCTCGCAACCTCTTTTAAAAAATATCAGTAGGAACGCATGCACGTTCCTAAGAATGTGCATGTGTTATTTCCACTAAACCTATATGACATACCTTGTGGAAGTTTGACTTCCTCCAAACCTAAGGTGTTAAGAACTTGTGTGCATTCCTAAGAATGCACACGCGTTCTTTCGAGTGTGTGTTCCTACTGCATGACTTGCCACTTTTTCGACCATCAACTTCTTGCACTTACCTATATGTTTCTTTATAAAAGACTTAATACATGTAGTTTCACATAACTATGTTATATAATGTATATGAGTTATAAATCACATGTCTTATTTAAAGTATATGTATGAATTTTGAAGATGAAGTCAAAGGGATTTGATAGGAATTGTTCACCATGGATCATTATTTAAAAAAATATAATATGTGTAGTTTTACATAGCTATGTTATACAATGTATATGAGTTATAAAGTATATTTATGGTTTGAATTAAAGAATATGCATGGATTTTTGGAGATGAAGTCAAATTATTTGAGATGAAGTCAAGGGCTTTGATATGAATGGCTCACCATGGATATTTATTTTAAAAAAAACTTGATATTTGTAGTTCTAAATAGCTATGTTATAGAATCCATATGATTCATAAAGAATACGTATGATTTAAAGCATATGCATGAATTTTGGAGATGAAGGCACAACATTTTCTGTCTAATATTTCCATATTTAAGGGTGAGGGGGGTTGGGTGGAATATTAGAGAAAATTTATGCGTGGGGGTGAGGGAAATATTAGAGAAAATGTATTATGGTTGGAAAATATTAGAGAAAATGTATTAGGGTGGGGAAATATTAGAGAAAATGTATGGATGGGGTTGGAGGAAATATTAGAGAAAATGTATTAATACATTTTCTCTAATATTACCCCACCCTCATACATTTTCTCTAAAATTTCCCCCACCACACCCTTATATATAGATATTTTATCTAATATTTCTTCCACCCCAGCCCCACCACCATCCTCACCCTCATATATGGAAATATTAGAGAAAATGTAATAATACATTTTCTCTAATATTTCCTCTACCCCATATATAGATATATTAGAGAAAATGTATTTCTCTAATATTTCCTCCACCCCATATATAGATATATTAGAAAAAATGTATTTCTCTAATATTTCTGAGAATTCTTCACCTTAAATGTTTAAAAAAAAACTTTTAAACCTAATATTAGTATTTGTAATTCCATATAACTCATATATGTTATATAATGTATACAAGCTATAGAGAGCATGTGTAATTCAAAGAGGATAAGTGTTCAAATGGATCAGTTTAAAAATTTCTTATAGAGCCAGAGAATCTAGCAGGAACCATGAAGAAATTATGGAGGGTTTAGGAAATGCCTTTTCAACTATGGGAAAATCTTTAACAGAAATAAAAGGAAGAACTAGTAAACCTGATAAACGTATTCCTACCTCCTTCATCCTTCCAAGCTCTCACATTTCTATTCTATCTCCTGTACATAAGCCTTCTGAGATAGAAATTGTAAAAATATCTTCCACATCATTCTACCAGACCATCAGCTCCTGATCTAGCTGGAAAAGGCAGGCTTTCAGATACGCAAACATTTTCTGAAGATTGGTTTCAAGAATGGAACATTGACAATCTGTCAATTGCACAAATCAGGCAAATGATTGACAGAATGTATGTCATACAAAATAATGTGCATGAAAGGAAAAACTGAAGTAGAGGCATGCAAAACAATTATTCAGTGTTTTACAGGGACTCTCAGTAAATGGTGGGAAGTTATTTCTTCTCCTTTAATGATCACCAAAATGGAAGAAGAAATTCTTAAAGATGAAGAAGGTGATATTGTATATCATACAAACGGCACTACAGTGAATAATATGATTGGTGCTCTCACTACTTTAATACTTGAGCATTGGTGTGGAACGGAAAGTGAAATTGCAGACAAACATGAGATTATTCTCATGAATACAAAATGCAGGAAAATGTCTGAGTATGAGAAATTCCACAAAGAATGGACACAAAGAATTTTTGAGGTCAAAGAAAGTAACAATTTGTTATGGAAACAAGTCTACTTGGCAGCTTTACCAAGTAAGTTTTTAGAATACCTCAAAATGGAGGAAGTGTTCAGACTCCCTTATGAAATGCATACTTGGGGTGAAATCTATTCTCTGATAACTAAAGCTTTAATAGGACTTTGTACCAGTATGAAAGTCCAAAATTCTGTGTCAAAATCCTCATATCTCCCTGATCAAAAATCTATCTACGAGCAATATGGCTTATACCTTACAAATCCTGCTAGAAAAAGAAGAAAAAAGACAAAAGATTTCAGAGCAGAAAAAAGTAGAAAATACAAATCTAGTTACAAATATGTCCCTAAAAGCCACTACTATGAGCCAAAACATATTAGGCTCAAAACTCATACTCATGAAGCAAAACATAAAGTAATCTGTTGGATTTGTGGGAAGCATGGACATTATGCCCATGAGTGTCCTAAAAATGAAGCCTCTAGGATATCCAAAGGGAAATTCTCGGAACAGAAAGAAAAAGAGGCTCAAGAAAGAAGACAGATGGTCTTGAAGGCTCACTGTAATAGATGTGGGGCAAATAATCATGACACTAATGCTTTCCCTTACAATCCGCTTAGACGAAAGGAAGAAGTACATCTTCTTCGAGAAGGATGTTGTTCCACTTATAGTAGCACATCTGAGTTTGAGTATGACTCAGAAAAAGAAATCTTAATGAATCAGTATTGCAGCTGCAATAATCCTAATTTATGCTCTTGTGAAAGAAATACAGATAATTATGACTCTGGATCAGAACTTGAGATTCAAGGAAAATTGAAAGTCTTCATGTTTCAAAATACAGGAGATCAATAGGCACAAATGCTTTCTCAGATCAAAAGCCTGCCTGAAGGTAGTATGAAAAATTCCCTTCTTGAAACATTTATTAAGACTGTCAAAACAGAACAGAAAGGAAGAAATATTGAAATTCCAAAAAGATAGCCTTTGTTTATTGATGCTTCCTTTGATAAAAACACAAAGACATACATTAAATTCAATAGAGAGCCAAGGTTACAAGATACCTCTCTTACTGACTTAGCTAAAGAGGTCTTCTCTCTAAAGAAGGAAGTTTGTGAACTGAAAAAGAAAATCAGAAGACTAGAAGGAGATGCAGAATTCAGTTTCAAAATTGATTCATGGGCACAACAAGAAATCAGAGAAATAAAGGAAAGATTAAATTCCACCCCTCCTCCTTTAGAAGATTCCCCCCTTTGAATCAATTGTCCTTGAACACACAGCAGGAGAAATGCAAGGAATAACAGGTATGAAAATTTTGCCTGTTACATATCATAAATATTATGTTAAGATCAAATTAGAAATAAATCAAGAAATATTTTTCTTGACAACACTTATAGATACTGGATCTGATCTTAACTTTTTGAATAAAGACCTTATCCCTTCAAAATATTGGCTTCCTAGTTTTGGCTCATCTACTGGACTAGGAAATGTGAATACTTCTTTCCAATTCGAACTCCCTAAAGGTATTCTAATTCTGGAAGAATATGCTTTAGGAATGAGATACCAAATTTCAGATTTGCCAATTGATTGTATTCTTGGTACTCCATTTTTATCTGTTGTAGAACCACATGGATCATGTATCTGTCCAGATGAGAAATCAGGGTATTTTGTTACATTACCAAGTATAAGTGGTAATCCTCCTAAAAGGATTGAATTTCCATTTGTTTCTGAACCTCATGCCCAACTTGCATATTGCAAGAAAATTTTGGTAACAGTAGAAGTTTTTGATGACCAAAGAAATGCTCCTGTTACTCACTATTTAGATGATAATACTCCTTGGAAAGATTTTGAAGAAAATTGGATACCAGAATGGCAGTTCAGAGCTTAAGATGAAATAGAATTGGGACTACCTGGTTTTTCAAGAAATACACATATAATTGTTCTTCCTCCTCAACATATACTAGGAAGAATGCACTGGGCTGCTACTATCACAGCTAGAGAAAAACTGATAGAAATGAGAGACTTGAGAAGGCTTAGATCTGCTAATAGGCAATGGTATGATCATCAAACAAGGAGATGGGAAGAAACCCCTGCATATCATTTCTTCCAAATTAATAAAATGAGAACCATCCAAGATTGGCCCAATAGAGATCCAGAGGAAAAATTATTTGGTATAACTTATCAATAGTACAAATCAATGTGGTTTAATGTTTGTCTCTGGACAGACCGGTACAAATACTACTACTGTATGATAAATTTTGTTGTTACTTTTGTGTTTGAAGATGAACCAGAATGGTTAATAGAATGGTGGAATAAATTTGGGTTAAATCCTATCAATGTCCATCCTCGAGTTTCAGAAACTGCCAAAATATTTCTCTTTCCAGACAAAAGATTGGATACAATTAGAGACTTATTTTCGAATGAAGAATATAAGACTTTCTTTATAAGATAAATACATCCATGGGTGATTGGAACCAAATTCATACTCCATCAAGAAGAAGAACGCAATGAAGATCCTAAACTATTCAGAGAAATTTACACTCAGCATTGGGATCCTTACAATTTCAGACATTTCCATGATCACCCATTAGACTAATGGTTTTTTGTGGTTTTACTCATGAAACTCCACTTTGTAATAATTCATGTCTAGATGGCCGACAGTGGTGCCATTCGGGTTCCGTGGGTTGCCGTCATTAAACACCACCTTGTACATAGTATGGTCTTATCAAATAAAAAGAATCTTGGGAACTCAGAGCACTTCTCTGACTTTTGGTGAGGTTTGACCCACATTTCCAAGATACTCTAACTAAGTTAGTATGTGATACCTTACTTTATGTCATACATAGATGTCCTTTGGTCAGGGAATCTTGCATGATCACCCTGTCAGATCTACTGTTCTAAGATTACTTTTAGTACATACGAAATAAAGTTATGATTTGGTCGGAAATTCCTGCGTGAATATATCCACCAAATCCTAAAAGTAAGATTTGATGGAGGACATGTGGACCACAAGTCTCTTCTAAGTGTTAGCTTCATAATGAATCTTCCTTCAAAAACTTGTATAAAAGAAGGATGAAGGCTCATTTTTTAGCATTAGCATTTTTTGAGAATTAGGAGTCCGAGTCTCTAAGCTTCCCTCCTGTCTGAAGCTTCGTGTCTTTCTAAGAGTCTGAAAGTCGAGCAAAGAGTAGTCTGCTCTAAGTCTGTGCATCTGGCACAAGTTGTAATACCCGAGCTATTTTCTCTGATGAATATAAAAGTCTTCAGCATGTGTTTAAATCTCTGAAGTTTTTCTTTGTCTCTCTATTATGCGCACATTATGATCTCATTTATTTTCCTGTATTTGCAATCGACCCTCCTTGGTACCGTCTGATAGAAGTTCGCTCATCCAGATAATAAGGTTCGCTGGTAGTTTGGTGTAAAGCATCTGCCGAGCAGTGGTAGTAAGTCTCGCTAAGGCAAGGAGGCCGCTAAAGGGCAGTGGTAGCTACAGAGATTCGTTGAAAACCATCTATAGGGTTCACATAAAACTGCAAAAGCCTGATGGACTTCGGGTGGTGGGGCTCATAGTTCGGACGGAGTAAACGGTAAACCCGTCGATATTGGTCGTGTCGAGAGTAGCAGAAACCAGAAGATCAGATGCTGAGAGGAGATTGCGCGTGAGACAAGAGATTTTTAAGTCAAGCTTCATACTCTGACAGAGGAGGCGCCTAACAAAGTTGTCTGCCTGGAGCCTCGTAATCGATGTTGTTGATTCCGAATTTGGTTCTTCTTAACATATCTAATGGCCACAACTTAAAATAACAAATTATTAATTTTCCCTACACCTTTCTCGAGGTGCATGATTTGGATGATAAAATCATCATGTAAGATATATTTTATAGGTTTCTAATATATAAAAAATGTTATGTTTATTTTAAATATATTACAATTTCAAAATATAACGTTTTATTATGTTCACTTTAATATTTTATATTAAAAAAACAATATGCAAAAAAAATAAAAAAATAATTATCTCTTGTATATAAAAATTTATAATTCTGAAAAGTAGGAGTTGTTTATTTAAATATTTTATAAATATATATATAAATAATATAAAAATATATAAAAACAACATGAAATTTTTTTGATAAAATTGTATGATTATTTTTTACAATTTTACTATTTTTTAAAAATTAGATTAATTTCCATAATAAAATCTATATATAAATATATAGATAATAAATTATTATACTTTATTTTTTTATAATTAAAAATAATATATTTTCAAAATTGATATGATTTCTTACCTTTTATCTTTTCCTGGTAAAGGTGCCTCAAATTATTTATCAAACAAAGGTTTCCGAAAGTCAATTTTAGAAAAACTTTATTTTAAAATATTATACGATTTTTTTTATAATTAAAAATATTATATCATCGAAATTGATTTGATTTCTTACCTTTTATTTTTCCTCATAAAGGTGCCTCTAATTATTTCTTAAACAAACATCAATTCATTTAAAAATTTAAAATGTAAAAAAAAATAATAATTTATAATCAATTTATTAATAAAAGTTTTTACACAAAACAAAATAATTTTTTTACAAATACTTTTTATATTTTAGTTATTTATTTGTATCTGTCATATGAAGTATGATTTTTTTATTTTTATTAATAATTTAAGCAACAATTCAAATGTAATAAGAAGTATTTTAAATCCATCTTAATTGTGGATCTATCATGTATGTAGAGGAATCAAATCTATCAAGGTGCAAACCTTTCTTAAATTTTTTCAATCTAAAAAAAATAATTTTAAGGGACTTTATTCCTCTCCATCGATAATAGATGTAGAGTTAATATGGATTTACTTTGACTTTTACAATAAATAGATAGATAATGTCATGTGTCAGCTTCTTGTTGGGCTTGAAAAGAATTACACATTAATTGAGATTTGGGAGAGCATCCATTGCATAAGATAAACACAAATTGTAATTGTATTGCCCAAATTACACAGAGATATATCATTGTTAAATAAGTGTTGTGAGATTAAACTTATTTCACTCTTGGAGGGAGAGGTTGAGAGAATCTCTCAACATCCTCCAGAAAACCCAATCCAATCCCTAAACTGTAGAATGTAGCATTAATTAGGCATTATCTCTAACAACATTTCCCTCTTACAAAGTAGAACATTATTAAAAAAAAATTACCATAAAAAATTTGTTACTTTCAACTTTTTTTTTGTTTTGTGTGTGTTAAGGTAGACATTGAAATATATATTTTTTTATTAACAATCTTTTTTAAATACAACATGCATAGTAAAATGTAGAAATCATTTATAATGAACATGATGATAATGGTTACCAAATTTGATATATATAACCTCAAAAATTGTAAATAAATTATTTTTATTATTAATAATATTTATTTTAAAATATTATACATGCATCTTGAACATGGAATAAATTACACTATTTCCAACATATTAAACTATACAAAATATTCCTAAACTCAAATATAAAATGAAAACTTTATTAAGTTGTATACCTTGATCTTAAACGTTCAAGTCATAGCAATGACTTGAAACACTTTTTTTTCTACACTATTTTATAAACTTAAATTCCAA
>SNQJ01S0210322.1:0-16003 GCA_010110895.2 Picea sitchensis
TCCCAAGGCAAAATTCCATCCTTATGTGTAAAGTTGCATTGTTTCTTGTTGTTTGATGTGTTTTATTGCATATTATAGCTTTATTTTTTAATATAAAGTTGCATTGTTTCTTGTTGTTTGGTGTTTTTTATTGCATATTATAGATTTATTTTTTAATATTACATCACACACTTCTTGTAGTTTGGGATCATTTTTCGGTCTTTTAAACTCATACTTCATTTCTAGGTTGCATAGGGATTCTTCCCTAAGGTTAGCAAGTAAGGTTAAGAAGATGTTTATTTGGTTGATTGAATGGTGAAGTTGTTTTATGGCACCCCTTGTTCTTCCCTGGTTGAAAGATAATTGGTTGAAGTTGATAAGGATGAAAAATATGCATGCTACAAATAAAGGTGTGTTTCCTTCTTGTGATATTTATCTAAAGATGAGCACACTATAACACTTGAGACATTGATCTCCCTCAATAGTTGTGTTGAAGTTAAATTTGAAGTACCTGTACAATATGACATAGAGCTTCTAAGTTAGGTTGAAGGTGCTTTTTCCAGTACTAAAGATGTGATAGAAGTTGTTTTTATTGATAGAGGTTGTTCTTATTTCCAAGCAATGGGAAGAATCTATGTATTTGGTAATAATTTCTCAATCTAAGTTTTCTTCAACATCTATTTTTTAGTTTAATAATTTCCCAAATTCAGAAAGTTTTGTTAATAATTTCCCAATTTCAGAAAGTTCTGTTGACCCAGTTGAGCAAGACACAAAGGATCTATTTTAAAGGACAACAAAGAAGAGCATGGGGTTATCTTACTTCTTTTTGATAAGGATATGTCATTTTATGAAGTGCGTAATGAGTCATGCTTGGTCCCTTTGCTTTCTTTGATTATTGAGCACATAAAAACACATGTTGGAATTAGTCGATTTCGTAGTTGGATTCACTAGAGATTTGAGTACAATGATGATTTTGATCCAGAGTGCTCCAAGCTGAGAAAAACCCCAGACGAACCACCTATAATAGCTGCACAACCTGAAGAAGCTCCTCATTTATGTCACGTTCTTGGGCGTCGACCAATCCAGAATGGCCTTGATCTTCTCTTGGTGCACCTGTACCCCCTGTGCACTGATGACGTGGCCTAGGTAAAGCAGCTCTGTCATACCGAACTTGCACTTGGATTCTTTGGCATATAATGACTGTGCCTCCATGATGCTCAATACCTCATCCAGGTTCCTCATATGCCCTATCCATGACTGGCTATAGATCAAGATGTCATCGAAGAAAACAAAGATTGATTTCCTTAACTGATCCTTGAATATATGGTTCATGCAAGACTGGAATGTAGTGGGTGCATTGGTTAGTCCAAATGGCATAACCAGGAACTCGAAGTGTCAAAATGACATCGAAATGTCGTCTTCTCTATGTTCTGCTCTCGGATGCTGATCTGATGATATCCAGAGCGTAGATCAATTTTTGAGAAGAAAATTGCCCTATGTAGTTCATCCATCAACTCGTCAATGCGTGGGATAGGGTACCGGTTCTTGATGGTTTTCTTGTTCAAGGCTCGATAATCAATGCACATCCTCATAGTGCCATCCTTCTTCAAAACTAAGACAACTGAAGAAGCAAATGGGTTGTTGCTCGGTCTGATGTGTCCCATCGCCAACAATTCCTTGATTGCCTTATCTATCTCATCCTTGAACCTCCTAGGATGACAATAGGAGGGGGTGATCATAGGTTTGACGCCCTCCTCCAACTCAATGGTGTGCTCAAACCCCTTGTCAGGTAGTCTCCCTAGTGGAATTGCCTCAAAGACCTATTGATGTCGTCCTAATAAATTCTTGATATCTATATGGTATTGTTGTCGACCTTCTAATCCTTTTGAGTAGTGATCAAGCGTTCTGCGACATATGCTACCTCCCCGTGTCTAAATATCCTCTCCATCCTCTTGGATGAAACTGTCCTGGGTGATCCTCTCAACATACCTCTTAGAATAATATTCTTCCCACCCTGATCTCTGGGTCCCATTTCCAAGGTTTGGTAGTTGGTAGAGATTTTTCCCAAGGTAATCATCCACTGAACTCCTAACACCACATCTGTGTCAGATAGGTCAACCACATAAAATGTGTCTCTCACTGTGTAGTTTCCTAACTTCATCTATAAGTTTGGAACTCTGTTTAGACACTCCACAGTGTGGCCATCTGCTACCGCAACATCAAACTCCTCAAACTCCTATGTCTAAAGTGCTCCTCTCGATACTAGTGAAGTGTCGATGAAGTTGTGGGTGGCCCCAACATGTATCAGGGTGATTGTCTGTTGCCCCTGAATAATCTCTCTCATACAGAGGGTATCATACCTGGGAACACCAGAAAGGGTCGCTATGACACCTCCCTTTGCTGGTTTACTCCTGTTAGCCTGTTCTAGCGGTTGTGGGACTACTGGAGGATGGGCTCCTGTCGGTGTCGGTGGTCTACGGGGAGGCTGCTCCTCTGCTGGTGCTGACGACTCCTCTGAACTAGTGGATCCTGTTATCCCCAATATCTAGGGATAACTAGGAGATCATGTCTCGAGGCCCACATGGTCCTAGACATGGAGTACCGAGAGCAGGATTGACTTGAGCATGGCCCTGGAGGGTCCATCTTTCTTCTTCTCAGCCGGACTTGTCCTGTCAGCAGTAGCAACTTCCATCACCACCGGCCTGGGCCTGCATCTGAGAGAACTCTTGCTCCATGAGGTAATTGGTAGAGGTATCATGGTATGTGTCATATTTGATCGTTATAACCTTCTTATATATGCATTAGGTTCCTTTCATTTCTGATGACTGCACGGGAGGTTGCTCCTCTGCTGGTGCGACAACTCCTGAACTAGTGGATCCTGTTATCCCCAATATCTGGATAACTAGGAGATCATGTCTCGAGGCCCACATGGTCCTAGACATGGAGTACTGAGAGCAGGTGATTGACTTGAGAGCATGGCCCTGAGGGTCCATCTTTCTTCTCTCTCAGCCGGACTTGTCCTGTCAGCAGTAGCAACTCATCACCACCGGCCTGGGCCTGCATCTGAGAGAACTCTCGTTCCAAGGAGGTAATTGGTAGAGGTATCATGGCATGTGTCATATTTGGATCGTTATAACCTTCTTATATATGCATTAGGTTCTTTCATTTCTGATGACTGCTTTGATCTTACATTAACCACTTGACCAATGTTGGGGTGGTTGATTGGGTAACTTAGCAAGCCGGATATTCATGGGTTGGTTAGCCACCAAGTGGGGACGGCAGAGCCATCATCCCTCCCACCATCTTATCATATTTACATCTTATACCCTGCACATCCATCCAATTCCCCTAGTCTAAAGTTTATCGACCTTTCAGGGTTGCTACATTTGTCTTGTGGGAAGAAGGGGATAAAGGCCTAGGGGTAAAAGAAGCTGGTAAAAGATAAAATCCATAGGAAATAAACTAGAGATGCGCCTGCCTAGGGACTCATGAGAGAAGGCAATAAAAGCTCTCGATAAGAAACTAAGGGACCCTAAGAAAATGATAAAATAAAAACAAGACTCCAACTAAGAGGATGGGAGGTCTCATCACGGAGCCGACCCATTATGTTCATAGGTATTTAGTAGTGCGACATTGCTACCTATCTTGTCACCAAGCCAGGGTAGACCTTTGGCTGCATGGCGAAAGGAAAGGGGTCTCATCACGAGCCAGCCTTATCATTTCTGCGAAGATACCAGGGTAACACTGTCATCTCTGGCCACCGAGCCAAGGCAGAGTCCTCTGTCAACCTTGTAGTAAAAGAAAGAAAAAGCAATAAAAGAAAAAATGAAGGCAACAAAGGGCTTGGAAAAAATGTATCCATGACGGGTATAGCTGGTTTCATACAAAGGCACCCACAGACAACACCTGCCCTCGGTATTTACTTCATATGACTGGACATCCCTAAAACCATAATACCACATTACACATGGCTTGAAATGATCTTTTGAGGGGACTTTCCATTCTCAGGGTATTAGCCCAAGAAGTTGTTCTGGTTTCCTTTGTATAGTAGATCTGTAATATCTTTTGAGCTCTTAGATGATATGTGTTAGGGATTTCTCTCATGCATATATATGATAACTTCTTAATGGATGAAATGTGATTTGCTACTGCTAAGATATCTGGACCCATGGAGCCCATGAGGGCGAAGTTTTGATGTGCGTGACCATGTCGGCTTATGCACCCGGTGGACACACATGGGGAGATGATTAGCCTGGACCTCCATAGGGGTCACTGATGGTTGTTGGAGGAGGCAGGGACAACGCCATAATGAGCCCTCAGATGAAGAAGACGTAAGGATGCCCTCACCAGACACTGGTAGAGATCTAGGGGTGGGACTCAAATTCTGCATGGGATGATGGCTTTGATGGGCAAGACGCCACCCAGGACAAGTTGGACGCTGAGTGATGGCGCGCAGGTTGGGATTGTTTGGCACATGTGGCAATTTGCAGGAGCCCCAAAGGGGCCAACATTTTGCCTCGATACGATGATGCCCGCAAGGCCAACGCCTCCTCAAAGGGCCCTGACGCCTTTTAGCTCATAATTAAGACATTTTAGCATTTAATGTGACAAATAATGGAATATTATTAAGTCAGCTTGTCGACAAGGCAGTTTTAATGACCTATTTTGTAAATTAAGGTCATTTGATGATATATATCGAGGACGTTGAGCCTTACTGATGTAACACAACCTTGCTCTCTGGGTGAGAGGATAATTTTTATTCTTTTGTCTTGATTTTGGATCTAGGACTTGAGGCTTTACACTTGAAGGATTATCTGGCATGCATATGGTGTTTTTAATATTGGAAGGTGTTACAGTTCAGGGTTTGATAAGCTCATATTGGATTTGTAAGTGTTTTTCTAATACACAAAACTTCTTGATTGAATGGTTGTAGTTTGAAAAATTCCTTACAATGCATGGTTACATTGTTATTTCTATGCTTTAATCATTGAAACCTAGGGAGTAAGCACACAAGTATGTCCTTGTTTCATGTCCCCCATGATAAAGACTTGTTTAGCCATTTGATTAAGAAGAACCCAGCCTAGCCATTGCCAAGACCAGTTCTTTCTTGAGTTAGTTTGAAACATAAATTGAAGAGAAGACATCCTAGGCCCACTTAATTTTACACACCTAGGTTTGACTTTAGGGGTTTGAAAAGCCTTGTCCCCAAGAAACACTTTTCACCCATAGATTTATGTTTACAACAGTCGCTTTTACAAGAGTTCTAAGGAAAGAGGGAGGAGCATGAGGCTCAGCTTGTATACACCTAATGAGCCTCCTCCCCTTAGGGTTTTGATTTGTACCGCCATTGGCAGCACTATCAAACCTAACTCTCCCGTCTAGGGCTTAAATATTTCCAAGTTTCTACCTCCTTTGACTCTATTAACCCAATGCACTAGTCTAAGATTGCAACGTTGTGTTTTCCAAGTTAAAACAATCTTCAAACACTCTTGAATTAAAAACCCTAACTAACTCCTAGCGATTTTACTAACCCTAACTAGCTAGTGACGCCATGCCTATTTGATCTCTTCTTTGGTATAGAACCAGGTTACTTTCATCATCTGATGATAGACATTGATGGATTGATAATTTTCATTGGCCAAATTGCAAAACTAACTTCCTTTGTCTATCAAACTAACTCTAGAAGGAAGGTCGACGGCCACTTCTAGTAAGCTTGACGCAGCAATTTCATATATATGAGCATTTAAATGATATTTAATGCATTGAATCAACGGCGGTTTGATTATTCATTGGATGCTATATTGTTCTAGTGTTTATGGACAAGTAATATTATATGCCATTGTGTTTTACCTACCAAATATTTACCTATTTATGTCATATACATTGAATGTTGATAGTCCTTGATTAATGAAGTAATAACCACAGAATACTCAGTGTTTTGTCTTGCAAACAGGTGCTTATTTTGTGGTATTTCTTTATTTTGACTATCTTCTTTGTGGTAATCTATGAAAGGGAAAACATACCTTGATCCTTCAAAACCTTACCCTTTCAAAACCCCATAGATTGCTAGGGACGTCTCCCTTGGGTTTAGCCACCCTAAATAGAAAGAGCCCCCCATCGAGGTGACAGTGGGTGGGGAAGCTCCTGTTACGCCAGTTTGACCTTTACATTTCAGCTACTGGACCTAAACTACAAACTGAGCGATAATAGATCCACTGTCCTGCTCCTCCTCCTCACTGTCCACACTGTCTGCTGCTACCTTAATATAATGAATCTCTCACTTGCCCATGCACTTGTGGCCTGGGACCCAAGGATCTTTGCACCTGAAGAAAAGCTTCTTCGTCATAAGCTCTCACCTAGTCTCATCATCCAATTTCCCCTTGCCCTTCCATTCTCTCTGGAATGGATTTTTGTCTCAATCCCTCTGGGGCACAAATGGTTTGGAGAAAGTTTTAGTCATTGGCACTGAGTCTGCCAGATATCGAGTGCGAAGAATGGCATCCTACAAAGTGGGAGGCTTGTATGCCTTCATCCATCCTCTCAAAGGCTATGTGAGTCCTTCTTTGAATAACATGATCAACCTTGGCTCTGATATATCTGTCACTGCCACGACTACCTGCTGAAACTCTGTGATGAACGCCTCTGCTATGCCATTTTGTCTCAACTGGGCTAGATCCATGAAGTGTATCTCGAGATCCTTCCTGTCAAACGTGTCCATGAGCCTATCTTTAAACTCCCTATAGGAGGTGATGCGACTGCGACCCAATGTCATCAGTCCATGATACCACCACTCGTGTGCCTCACCATCCAAGTGTAAGGTCGCGAAACTAATGGCTTATGTCTCGGTCATCTTCTTGATCTTGTAATACGTGTCTAGCTTCTGTACCAAATCTCTGGTGGTGTATTTGGATGATTTGTCGAAAGAAGGGATGGTGAGTTTCCCAACTTTTCGAATGAAATCGAGGTTATGCCCCTGCTGCTGTTGTGGTCCTCCCCTCTGCGGCTCTCTGCGGTGGTTCCTGAGTTTGAGTCCACAGTACTAGACTATCGTCATGTCTTGATGGAAGTCACGACCCAATGCTGCGTACTCCCTCCCATACTCTGCAATGTCGTCGGCATGAGTGGGTGGCCTCTGTGATACCAGTGGCGGTGCTACTAACGGGGGTGCTTTCTGGAAATTGGGAAACAAGGGTCTGGGAATCCTACTCGCAGAGGTGTATGTGCGAGACGGTGACTTGGGTCTACGGCCTTCCCCTGAGTTCCACTGTGCTGCATGCAAGACTTGTGTATCTGGGGTGCCCACTCTAGCCAATCTATCAACCACCTGTGCCAAGGACTGAGACATGGTCCATTGACTAGCTAACATATCATTGATAACCTGCTTGAAAGCTGCCTTTGGATCTACGTGGGCCGTGCCATTACCCTCTGGTCGCTCATATCTGTCTCCTAGCATCCTCTCTACCTCGTGCTCAGCCTCATGCTCTATCCTTCTCTCTGCTTCTCTGTGTGCCTCTTCCTCTTCCTCTGAGCTAGGAGGAAAAGGGGGAAAATCAAGCCTATGCCTTCTTTCCTAATGCCTGTTGTACGTGACATTTTCATCACCTATGTGTTCATGACCCTCTGGGTCTTCTTTTGCACTCATTGTCTTTAGTCATAAGCTAGCATGACTAAAGCTCTAATACCATTGTAATGTTCCTGACTTGGCTAGTCTAGGAAACGCTGCTAATTTGTGCGTAGGATCAAAGGTTTACAACATATAACTGATCATAGAAATAATAAACGTGACAATGGACTGCAAAAGTTTGTATTATGATATCTCTGTGGATTACAAAATGGTCGAATGCGGTTGAATAAATTGACAATACTCGACTAGATCAACAGACAAAGGATTTTAGTCGAAATAGAAATCAACAATTGCGACTGAATAAAATAACAACACTTGGCTAGATCAAAAGACAAAAGGATCTTAGCCGGAATACAAATGAGCAACTAAAAGATAATACCATGATTATGGGAGCACTGCGGAATCAATGAAGAATGATGGAAGACCTGGATGATCTTCGTGGTGACTAGGGTGTGTCTTTCAACACCGAAATCAACCAACTGGTGTCTCCCTCTTGGAATACACTGAACTATCTCTCCTAAGATGCGCCTCTTCTCCTCAATGACAAGTCAAAATTTGTATAATGATGAATTAGGTCGCTGACCCTTCCTTTATAGCTTTCCAAAACCCTAAATCATGTTGAAACCCTAATTCACTCTGGACTTCCAAAACCCTAAATCACTGTTGAAACCCTAATTCACTTGATTTCTATTTTTAGCTCATAATGGCTTAAAAGCACTTGTAACCCTTTTCAGCTCAATGTTACATTCGGAATATAACACCTGTGACTGGAGTGACCTCTAGTAACCCTGTTTACCCCTCTTTGGCCCTGGGTATAGTTTAACGGGGCGATTTAGACCATTAAGCCTCCTCTTTGGAGCTCCTATTTGGAAAGGGACATCACATAACATCAGATGGATCCAAGAGATAATATATGGGCTGCTACAAAATGCTCCCGATAATACAAAACAAGCCTCCAAAGGATGGATATACAATGAAGGTCAATTAAAGAAGAGACAAGGGCATGTACAAACTCGCTTGGATGATGGCACGTCCTGTTGAAGAGATGAGAAGAGCAAGATTTCAGCCCAGCTGAAGGAGATCTCCAAATAGTGCTAAACTCCACAGAAAGATAGATCAGGGCAAGTAGAATCCCTCCCTGAAGTCTGAAGTTTAGATGCCAAAGTTTACCCCTCCAAACTCCTGAAACCCTAATCCAGGTTGTGCCCTCCTAAAGTCTGTCAAGCTCAATATTTCGGCCCTGATGGAGAAGGCCTCCAAACTCCCTGAAAATATCTAGAAAGATAGATCGGGCCACGACAAGCTGCTGAGAGAAGTCTCAAGATCAGATGTGAGGTATAACCCTCTCAAATTGGATAGATCTGAATCACATTTGCACCCTCCTCCTCTCAAAAACGTCCCAATCTCCAGATAATAATCTAGGAGGAGCAACCCTCGCAAAATGCTCCAAATCTGATGAATAAGGTCCTACAAGTAATACCCAGGTGCTAGAATGTCAATAGACCCTGTCACAAAGTTGGATAGAACTCCTCTTCGAGAAATGATGCGCCCCTGCTAGAAAACCCTCAAGGGTATGATCTTATGCCCTCTTGAATCAATGATGGTACCTGTGAAGACTATAGATTGGTGTGGGTGGAGTATTTCATCCCCGAGACCAAGCTTGGTACAAGGTGAGTGGAATCTTTCACCACTGAGTTATTCTCTAGGATTTGTATTCTCAAAATCCCCAAAACTGTGTGCTTAAGAGCCCAATAGCCAAATGCAATAATGTCCAATATATGGGCCCACTAGCTGGAAGCCAGATATCAAAAGATTAATCATATATGAATCAAAGCATAGAGACCCTTGCCTCTCTTTTATACTTCTTGCTCACCTTGTCCCTCCATGGTGACTTTTAATTTATTCATTATTAATTAATTAACTAAATCACTTTAATTAATTAATTAACCTTTTTACCTTTGAAAAGCACCTTATCTCTCCTTGTGACTTCCTTGGCCACTGAAAGTCACTTCTCATCACCCTATCCTGTAATGTTGTTCCTCCTGATTCCAATGAGCTATTACATTGAGAGTTTCCTCCAAGTATTGTGCCCAAAATGACCTCTTCAATGGAATTAATTAACTTATAGTTGAAAATACTCAAAATCATGGAAATCGTTGAAATGCAACGGAACCAAAGCCAATCTGTGTGGAATGGATCATAATGATGAAATAGGATGAGCGATGCAAGCCAGATCCCGAAATATCCCTCAATAGTCACTGAACCTGCTATAACATCCATTTGGCTGCTCTGGTCATCATAACACCCTGGAATGTAATGATGTCCCAAAGTGGGGACATTACACTTTGGCACTTGGACGTGTATAGGAGAAATGAGTTTGACCATGAAAGAAGCAACAACTTAGATACTTGACATGTGGCTTAAGCAAGGCTAGCCACCCTCCTACACCAACGACTTGCTCCAAATGCCAAAACGTTCCCTAAAGGGGTGACATCCATTTAAATTAGGGTTTCCTTATGTGCAAAAGTGAATTTAAAATGAATTACTTTGTTAAGGGGAAAAGATTAGGGTTGTTGACCCCTAGGTCTGTGGTTTACCCCTAAATATGTGGACAAGTCACCTTGGTGACATTTTGTATAAATAAGAGATCATAAGATCTCATTTTATCATAACTCTTCCTCTTGTGAGAGGTACTTGGACTGAAATTTTCACTCTCTTTGGCTATTTCTCTCTCTTGTGCTTTTGTTTATGTCTATGTCTTGGATTATTGGTTGATGGAGATGGTGCGCTAGCCTTGGAAGGCTTTCTTCATTGCTTTTTTTGGTGGTTAGTCTAGCTTCTGTTGCCTTTTAGTGCTTGAAGGTGCCATTTATTTCATTGTTTTATCATTTGCAAAAGTTAAAGGTTCTATTTCATTGTTTTTTGATTTGCACAAGTTAAAGGTTCTATTTACTTGAGTCAATTAGGGAGTATAAGGGTATGCACCCCTACTTGTGTTTCCACCATTTTATTGCTAAGGGAATATTGCTTTATAAGGGTTTACTAAGAGGAGTATAATTGCATACACACTCCTAGTTGAAACCCTAGCTAGAGAAGCTTGCCTTGGGCAGTATAAGAGTTTACACCCCCAAGGAAGTAGCCCACCTAACTTCTTTACATTCTCTTGACTCCATTAACCCAAACTTTTTAAGGAACTAGTCATTTACTTGTTTCATTGGAGAAATAAATTGTTGCCTTGATAAGCTTGAATTTTGCAAGTTTAAAGTTTCTCTCTTGAGGAAAGTTTTCCTTTAGTCTTTGGCTCTCTTGCCTCATTGAGGCATCCCCTTTCTCCTACTAATTTATTGGTTGTTACTAACACTAACTTATAGCCATTAGGGTTGCATAACCGTAGTTGATAACTTACTCCCAACTCCTAAACTAACCATAGATTTACCCCCTAACATTGCTAGTCTAACACACTAAACTAGGCACATCTTTTAGGCTATTTTTGGGCACTTGTTAATGGTTAAATTCATTGTTGTACATCATTGATTGTTACGGCCATAAGGTTGATATATTACTGCAGAATCTACTTTACAACAACTTTCTTCATTCAATCCCAAAGTGTTATACTTAGTTCATAATCGATTGTTAATTTCATTGATGATATTGTTAGTTAACCTTGTGCTTTTATATGCTGATTTAGATATCTTTTGTTGTTGATATAACTGCTGCATAATAGGGACAACAACCTTAAATTGTTGATCCATCCAACAAATTGCTTTGCAAGTGGTTTTCCCTTGTGTCTCGAGCATGTATAATCATTTGACAAAGCACTATACTTTGGGGGCAACTTAACTTGGTCTACAAGTCATTTTCCTTCCCCTCCTCTTCCACTTAGTTCTCTGACCTTTGGAGGCATTTCTGTCTTCCTTCCCTTTCTCTTACCTTTTCCCCTAGGGTCTCCGGGATTGCCTCCCACGAGTGACCTTAGTCACCCCCATGTGCGGGACCTACATCGAGGTGACATTGTGTGTAGTGTACCATAGTTATAACACTTGCTTTTGTGGTTGGGTTGGGCTTTCCCTAACCTACAACTTGTTTGATACCAACTACAATTTTCTTTTGTGTTCCTCCCATGGAGATTAAATGTGTTGTTTAATGGTTTCTTTTAGAATGTGAAAATGGGTTGTGAGGTTGGGGTCATGGGCCAACCTCATTGGTTAACAATGGTGCAAGCAAAAGACCTTCATTAAACAAATTGAACCCTTATGATCCTCCTAGATTGCTTATGAATGCGGGATGAAGAGCTTACTACGGTTTCAAGTATCTAATAAAAATATTTCGAGTGTGTGGTGATGTTGTCTGCAAGAAGTGAAAGTGTATAATGATTTTCAATCAGTTAGTGATCAAATTTTTAACATGTGGACATCACTTGTTCCTTTACAAATCTTGTTTGTCTCTAACTTACTAAGTTTCAAAAAAAATCCTTTGAAATTTTGAAAAATCCCAACTAACTAGCATGGTGGACATGTGGGTCCTTACTCTTGAGCTTTTATTTTCCCTAGAATGTTATCTAATCTAAGAAATCTTTGAAACTATCCCTAGATTGTAGACAGGATTTTGAAAGTATCCCTAGATTGTAGACATGTGGGCATGTATGGGCCCTTACAAATGCATTAAACTACCTAGGTTGTAATTTGCTCTAAACATTTGAAATTATTGAAACTATCACAAGTTTGTGCACATGTGGGCATGAATGGGCCCTTACAAATATTTTATATTATGTTTCAACAAAGCAAACCTAGAGGTATTTGAAATAAATGGTGGGTTGGAAATTTGAAATGAATCCTTTCAACCAGAGGCTGAATTGCAGTGTTTGAAGGGTGGGCTAGGCCGGTTTTGGTCCCTGCAAACACATAAGAGTGATAATACAGGCTCTAGAAGGTTAAAAGGGGAGGAATTTGATCCCAATCCCCAGTATGGTAACCAAACTATTGGGCCCTTTTGGTCACTTGAGTGAGCAAAAAGAGGACCATTAGCTGCCTTGTTCGATCAACATGACAACACATAAATGATTAGTAGATTAGTGAATCCACAAGATAGTAAATCACGAAACAAATAACCAAGAAATGAAAGCAAACTAAGCACATGTACATTCTAAAAGATACATGAAATTGACACAAGAGATAACTACCCAAATGGAAAGTGATCTTTGAATTTAGACCACCAAAGGAGAAAAGTGGGACTATGGATCCCCTATTCCTCCTTGGGAGGGATTTTGATTCCTCAAAAAATAAAGCTGGACTCTCCTATTTAACAATGGTGAAGAACTTTTTGGTCAAGTTTTTCCAGAGGTGAGAATCTTTCCAAATGTGATGATTTCTCAATTGGCTCTTAAGAGAGTAAATGGTTTCCCCAAGAGAAAATAGACAGCATAACAATATAATGAATTTCTTCATTTTTAACATACAATAGCCATGTATTTATAGGACCATAGAAAAATATTTCATAACATGTTCCAAGTGAATGTGAGGCCTTTAGAGGTACATCTGATCGTTTCAATTATGTCAAGGTGATATTTTGGGTCGAATGTGAGGCCTTTAGAGGTACATCCCATTGTTTCAATTATCTCAAGGTGATATTTTGGGTTGATATTGGGGTCTTGTTGTGATTCACTTAAGCCTAAAAGTGGTTTAGGCTCGACCAAATTCATAAATGTGTTTTTTTGTGTCCGAGCGAGTTGAATTAGTGATAGTCATGCGGGTCGTGAAAAGCGTGTTTGATGAAATATCCTTGATCCAATGGATTTTGATGGACTTTGTTGAAATTGAAGTTTCGACTCTTAGATAAGATACTCTGGGGGTTTCTGGATGCGTTTTAGTTACCTTGTTTAACATGTGTGGTGATTTCGCATGTGTGTGTCATATAAAATCAATTGTTTGAGCAAAATATAGGATGCATGCGAAATGAATGGAACCAACACAACTTAATAGCTTGTATTATGGGAAATAACAAGAAATACATAAACTACTCATCAACTAGATCTCAAAAGAGTTAATAGCCCACTACAATACAATGTAAAACAACAAGAAATACCCATATACAGAAGATGAGAAAGAATCAACAACATGCATGTACAAATCTGCTGCATGAAATCCCGGGTGCTCACGACAACTGCTGCAATTGACTGAAAAGTTCATACTTGTTCGATTTCCCTGGAAAATGTCCCAAATGATGCACCCTAACCTCACAGCTCCTCCTGGTGACTATCAGAATGAAGATCGTGTTAAAATTTTAATTACACAGTACCTAGGTAAGTGGTTTTCGTCCCTAGGCACCTAATGGGTGAGAAAGTGTTGAATGTGAGCCCTAGTAATTTAATTTGTGAGATGCAAATTAAGAGGTGACTTTATGACTTTAGTGATGGTGAGTGAAGAGACACTCCATCTCAACCGCTCATCTAATCCAATCTCAACCGTTGGATTAAGAAACTCCTCACCTACCTCATGAGGTCGACTAGGGTTGGAGGGCGCACCCATTGTTGGGTTGTTCATTCATTGTTGAGAGAGCTAGAGAGAGAGCATTTTCGAAAAACAAGAAAGAAGCCATTTTTGAGAGCTAGGGCACGCCCTCCAAGGCATAATACTAGCACAAAAATCGAGGCAAAAGGTTCAACATACACAGGAGGTTGTACAATATGAATTTCGGGGTCTGTACAGTCTTTTGTGTGCACAGAAATCAAGGTAGTAGATAACATTTAATTCTATTTGTATGGTATGGATTTATCCATCCGTACAATCATACTTTGGCACAAATTTCAAGGAGGGACAGACAACTGTACTAGGCCGTACCGTACGAATTCTGTACAGGTCCGTACAGTTCTTTCTTGGCACAAAAATCGAGGTAGGTTTTGTGGTGTTTTTGGAAAGTTTGGCACGGTTTTCAAGGTGATTGTACAATCATAAATGCACCCAGAAAATTGTTGAAGTTGTTGGCACAAATTTCTAGGCAGCCATACAAACATTTGGAGGCACAGAGATCGAGGAGCAGACCTGTAATTTATTGTAGAAAATTCTGGAAAGAGTTTTGTGAAGTTTGGCTCATTTTCCTATGTGAAGACTTGGCACGATTATCGAGATAAGTTTTTCATTAAATTTCTATAGATGAACATGCTATAACACAATTTCTCTAAAGCTCCTAAATAATTAAAATCTCCCTCTCTCACTGGTTTTCCCCTTGTGGGTTTTTCCAGGGTTGCTGTTAGACCAAAAATCTTTGTGTTATAATTTTCCGAGTTTATGTGCTGTTGATATTTTATTTCTGCATTAAAAACGAAGTTCATAATCCTCATGTTTCAGTTCTGAAAATTATTTTCTGCTATATTTAATTGGCTGTTATAATTCTGGGTTGGGGTCTAAAATTTTACATGGTATCAAAGCTGAGTTAAGAGAAGCAAAGATATTTTAGCAAGTCAGAAAGTTGGGACAACAGTCACTTCACAGGGTGGACCGACGTCTGCCCTAGGTACTGTGGTATACCCCTGCAGTCACCTGTGTAAGTACCTAAAATAAAGGCAACCAGGTTGCCAGATCACGAACAATCACCACGTTGGTAGAGTTTACAAATGGGTGGATCACAATGAGAAGGGTAACTAAGCTTGAAACCTACTGAGGGTATTGGAATCAAGTGGTCCGGACGACAATTGAGGACCTTGAACAGATTCGAGATCCACGAAGCTCCGTGGAAAATGCGACCAACAGTATCCCACGACAAGTCCTCAATATGCGTTCCCCACTGCACTTGGTCCGGCTTTGGAGGGGTTATCTTCGCTACCTTTCCACACACGACTTTTTTTTTAGCCCCTATGTTAGAGGGGGGTCCCATGTAATGTCCCCACTTTGGGACATCATCACAGTGTAGAGGTTTATGATGACCAGAGTAGCCAGATGGATGTTAGAGCGAGTACAGGGGTTATTGAGAGGCATTGTGGGGTCCAGCTTGCATTTCTCATCATATTCCATCATTATGAGCCATTCTTCACAGGTTGGCTTTGGTTCTGTTGCATTTCGACGATTTCCATGATTTTGACCATTTTGAGATATATAAGTTAATTGAATTTACTAAAGAGGTCATTTTGGGCACATTACTTGGAGGAACCTCTCAGTGTAATAGCTCATTGGAATCGGGAGAAGAAACACTACAATATGGGATGGTGAGAAGTGAATTTCAGTGATCAGGGAAGCCAGAAGGAGAGATAAGGTGTTTTTTAGAGGTAAAAAGGTTAATTAATTAATTAAAGTGATTTAATTAATTAATTAAATATTAATAAAATGAAAGTCACTTTGGAGGGACAAGGAGAGCAAAAAGTATAAAGGAAAGTCAAGGGGCTCTACTCATTCATTCATGTATGATCAT